>CAUYON010092145.1:0-38589 GCA_963573935.1 Arctocebus calabarensis
AAGAGTGAAAGTTTGATCTCTTCTGACCCTATGTGGATACCCTTGATCGCCTTTTCTTCCCTGACTGCAATGGCTAAAACTTCCATTACGATGTTGAAGAGCGATGGAGACAATGGGCAACCTTGCCTAGTTCCTGATCTAAGTGGAAATGGTTTCAATTTAACTTCATTCAATATGATATTGACTGTGGGTTTGCTGTAGATAGCCTCTATCAGTTTAAGAAATGTCCCTTCTATACCAATTTTTTTAAGTGTTCTGATCATGAAGGCATGCTGGATATTGTCAAAAGCTTTTTCTGCATCAATTGAGAGAATCATATGGTTTTTATTTTTTAATTTGCTTAAGTGCTGAATTACATTTATAGATTTACATATATTGAACCAGCCTTGAGACCCTGGGATAAAGCCCACTTGGTCATAGTGTATAATTTGTTTGATGTGTTTTTGGATTCTGTTTGTTAGTATCTTGTTAAATATTTTTGCATCAATATTCATTAGTGATATTGGTCTGTAGTTTTCTTTTCTTGTTGAGTCTCTCCCTAGTTTAGGGATCAAGGTGATGTTTGCTTCATAGAACATGTTGGGTAGTATTCCTTCTTTTTCTATATTTTGGAAGAGGTTTAGTAATATAGGTACTAGTTCTTCTTTAAAGGTTTGGTAAAATTCTGACGTGAAGCCATCTGGTCCTGGGTATTTCTTTTTAGGGAGATTTTTTATAGTTGATGCTATTTCAGAACTTGATATAGGCCTGTTCAATGTTTCCACTATGTTCTGGCTAAGTCTTGGTAGGTGGTGTGCTTCCAAGTATTGGTCAGTTTCCTTCAGATTTTCTTATTTCTGAGAGTAAAGTTTCTTGCAATATTCATTAAGGATTTTTTTAATTTCTGAGGGGACTGTTGTTATTTCATCTTTACCGTTTCTGATTGATGAAATTAGAGATTTTATTCTTTTTGTCCTGATTGGGTTAGCCAAAGGTTTATCTACTTTATTGACCTTTTCAAAAAACCAACTTTTTGATTTATTGATCTGTTGTATAATTCTTTTGTTTTCAATTTCATTTAATTCTGCTCTAATTTTGGTTATTTCTTTTCTTCTGAGTTTGCGGTTGGAATGTTCTTCCTTCTTCAGTTGCTTAAGAGACCCCATTAAGTTGTTAACTTCCTCTCTTTCCGTTTTCTTGAGGAAGGCTTGCAGTGCTATAAATTTCCCTCTTAGGACTGCCTTTGCAGTATCCCAGAGGTTCTGATAATTCGTGTCTTCATTGTCATTTTCTTCCAAAAATTTGGTAATTTCCTTCTTAATCTCGTCTATGATCCATCTATCCTTCAGCATAAGGTTATTTAATTTCCATGTTTTTGTATGAGTATGCAGCTTCCTATTGTTATTGAGTTCAACTTGTATTCCATGATGGTCGGAGAAGATGCAAGGAATAATTTCTATTCTTTTAAATTTGTTGAGGTTAGACTTGTGACCTAAGATGTGATCGATTTTGGAGTATGTTCCATGGGGTGATGAGAAGAATGTGTATTCAATTTCATTAGGATGAAATATTCTGTAGATGTCTGTTAAATCCAGTTGTTGAATGGTTAAGTTTAAATTTAAAATTTCTTTACTTAGCTTCTTTTTGGAGGATCTATCCAACACTGCTAAAGGAGCATTAAAATCTCCAACTACTATGGAGTTGGAGGAAATCAAGTTACTCATATCTATTAGAGTTTTTCTTATAAATTGAGGCACATTCTACATAAATATTAATAACTGAAATCTCATCATATTGAGTAGTACCTTTAACAAATATGAAATGTCCATCTTTATCCTTCTTTACTGCTTTTTCTGTTTTCCATTTGCCTGGAATATAGATGGCCATCCCTTCACCTTGAGTCTAAATTTTTCTTTTAAGGTAAGATGAGATTCTTGTATGTAGCAGATATCTGGCCTGAGTTTTTGTATCCAGTCAGCCAACCCATGCCTCTTTAGAGGACAGTTTAAACCATTCACATTAATTGAAACCAATGATAAGTCTCTAGAAAGTCCAGTGGACATTTTTAATACTTTCATCACTGTGGAAGTTGAAATTTGATAATAAGTTTCTGTGTGAGTTTACTTTTGTGGTGGAGGATTACACTGGTCATTATGGAGGATAAGTCTGAGAATATCGTGGAGAGCTTGTTTCGTTATAGCAAATTTCTTCAGCATGTGGATGTCATTAAAGTATTTAATTTCTCCATCATAAATGAAACTCAGTTTAGCTGGGTACAGGATCCTGGGTTGAAAGTTCTTTTGTTTAAGGAGATTAAAAGTCATTGACCATTCTCTTCTAGCTTGAAAGGTTTGATCAGAGAGATCTGAAGTTATTCTAATATTCTTCCCTTGTAGCTAATGGATTTCTTACGTCTGGCTGCTTTCAGAGTTTTCTCTTTCATATTAACTTTAGTGAACTTAATTATGATGTGCCTGGGGGATGACTTATTCAGGTTGAGTCATGCTGGGGTTCTGAATCTGTCTGCTATCTGAATTTCAGAATCTCTTGGCATGTCTGGAAAGTTCTCTTTCCTAATCTCATAAAGAAGAGACTCTGTGCCTTGTGGCGCCACTTCATCATTTTCAGGTATCCCTGTAAGGCGAATATTGGTTTTCAAGTTGTCACAGAGCTGTCTGAGAGAATGATCTGTTTTTGCCTTCCATTTCTCTTCCTCTTTGGAAAAAGTTTGGGAGCATTTGAAAGCTTTGTCTTTCATGCCAGAAATCTTTTCTTCTGCTTGCTCCATTCTGTTACTGAGAGATTCTACTGTATTTCTCAGATCTTTGAGGGCTGCAACTTCTTGTCTCAGTGTGTCAAAATCTTTGGTCATTTTGTCTTTGAGTTTGTTCAATTCTTGAGAATTCTTTTGGGTCATCTTTTGAATTACTGCTTGAAATTCTAATTCCATCTTTTCCTCCATTCTGCTGATCTTATTTGCTATCCAGACTCTGAATTCAATTTCTGACATCTCAGCCATTTGCTTATGCAAGGTATCTTGTGCTGTATTTACCTTGTCATTCCTTGGGGGAGTTGGTCTACTCTGATTATTCATATTGCCAGAGTTTTTCTATTGATTCTGCCTCATGATTATTTTTCATTGTTGCCTATGACCGTCCTCAGTGTTGGGGAGGTGTCTCTCCCAGATCAGACCCTGGCAGGACCACTCTGTTGTTGCTAGATCTTTGTAGGGAGTGACCCTGTGTAGCTCCTCTGGGACTGCCCCTCCCAGGGAGTTCTGGCTGTGGGAGCAGCTTGGGAGTGTGGCATGCCCAGATCAAGCAGCAGGGCATGGGATGGGGCACCCAGTGGCCTTTGCAAAGGGAGCCCGTGGCTCCAGCAGGCTCTTGCTGGGAGGAGGGCTCTGGAGGGAGGGCACGGGTCGTGTAGCCTCCTGAGTCCCTGACCAGAGGTCGGGGCCAGTCAGAGGCAGAGAGGGTAGGGGAGGAGGCAGGTTGTGTGGCTCCTGGAATTCCTGGCCCAGGCAGGCAGGTGGAGGCTTGACAGGTTCCTGGGGGAGTCCCTGGCCAGTGTGGGAGGCAGGCAGAGGCCGGCATGGGTTTCCCTTCAGAGTCTCTGGCCACAGCAGGCCAGGCGGCCAGTCGAGGCCTGGTGGAGTCCCTGGCTGCTGCAAGCAGACTGCCAAGTCCTGGAGGGCACGGATCAGAGTTGCAGGGGTCCCGGCAGGCGGCAGGCTGAGGCCAGGAGGGGCACAGATGGGCACTGCAAGGGAGTTCCAGTGGACTTCCTGGCCACTGCTGGTGGCAGGCCAAGGCCCAGGGGGTGCCAATCAGGCAGCACGTGGGTCCCGGCAGAGTGGAGTTCCTGGCCGCTGTGGGCAGCAGACCTGGGATACAGATCAGAGTCGGGCCAGGAGTCTTAGCGGGAGGGCTGAAGCCAGGCAGAGCACAGATCAGCACCACGCAGGAGTCCTGGTCGACTTCCTGGCTGCTGCTGGTAGTAGGCCAAGGCCCACGGTGCCAATTAGGGCCATGAGGGAGTCCCGGCGGAGTTCCTGGCTGCTACTGGCAGCAGGCCAAGGTCCAGCAGGGTGCCAATGGGAGCTGAGCGGGGGTCCAGGCTGAGTCGAGTTTCTGGCCGCTGTGGGCGGGGGGCCTGGGGCACAGATCGAGCCGGGCGGGGGTCCCAGTGGGCTGTGAGCTGAGGCTGGGCAGGGCACAAATTGGCACCACATGGGAGACCTGGTGGACTTCCTGGCTGCTGCAGGCGGCGGGCTGAGGCCCAGTGAGGCACGGATTGGAGCCACTCAGTTCCGCCGATGTCCCTGGCCTGGGGGCTGGCAGGGGCTCGGTGGGCCCCGGAATCTCTTACCTGGCCTGCTGCCTGGTCCGGCAGATAGGGAGGGTGGGCACTGCTTAATTCCTCCTCCCTCAGTTTCAGCAGAGATCAGGCTTCTTGTGTGTCAGGTAAGGGGGGAAGGGTGTCCTGGAAGTTTAAAATGGTGGAAAACTTTTGTTCAGTTGTTCTGCCTGCAGTTTGGTTTCTTGAAGTCGTAGCTTGCCTCAGAGGTGACCTGCAGGTCTCACTTCTCTGTTTCTCATCTGGCCTCCCAATTCTTCAGCTCAATTGGGCAGTTTCTGGAGGTTATCTTTCCTTTTGGACAGGAGCCTCTGCCATCCAGAGGCTGGAAGCTGCTTCCAGTTGGCCATCTTACCCCTCCCCCTCTTTTTTTTTTTCCAAAGCTGTATCCAGCTTCATTAATGATGCTTTTCATAAACAGTCATGCTGTTTTAGGCAGGACATGGACAGACAATAGTTAGCAGTATGTAACAACTTTCAAACTCCCTTCTACAATGGATTACCCAAATCAGACGGCCACTATAAAACCCAGTGAAGTCTTCATTGATGTCTGAACAGGGAAAGTTTAGAGTAAGGGTTGACTTTTCACATTTTGTGTGTTGTTTAGGAACTTTTCACAAACTGACCCTGACTTTCAAGAAATAAAATAAAAATGGTAGAATTTATGTGACGATCCATAGTCTAGAAATGGAACCACTGTTCTTTCAAGAGACACCATCTCAGTTGCATCACTAGAAAGTTCAGGTTGCTTGACATACTGGTAACCAATTTGGGGGTTAGGTCCTAATAGTCTTCTGGGTTTAAGGGGTTAATTTTATGCTGAAGGCGGAGTGGGAGAAGATAACATAAAAATGAATTCTAGTTTTTCCATTCCACAGGCACTTGTGCTAAGGTGGCTGTGTGTGTCAGCACCAGGGAATCCCTCCTCCTAAAAGCCAAAAGGATGTCTCTCAAAACTAGAAGGGCAAAGTGTTTTCTCCATATCAATGCAGCTTTGGAAACATTCTATTAGTGGCATATGCTCCTTCCCCCAAAACAGCATGGAGTGTTCTCTGTGCTAACAACATAGCTTAAAAGCAAAGCAAAGCAAAATCCTACATTTTTATAAAACTTGATTTTAAAAAAAGCATTTCAAACTGTATGGTTACCAGAGAAGTACATAGTTAACAAAAATGTACCTACTTCCCTCTGCATCTCCGGCACCTTCTGCCTTCTGTGTCTTGTCTGTTTTGGCATCTCCGTTTTCCACAGGGCAATTTCCTTCCTTGCCAGCATCAGCTTTCCCCTTTTCCTTTGGGTACCTTGTCCACTTCCTTTGCAGGGGCCTTTTTAGGCTTAGGCTCTGGCTTTGGAGGAGCAGGTTTAGCAGACAACCTTACAGATCCTCTCTGCGTTTGTCCTTCACCTTGGCTTTATCTTCTTTAGCACTCCCTTCAGCCTTTTTCTTGGGCCTGATAGCAATAGTGGCAGGACGTTGGTCCTGGCTGCTGGGATACAGTGGCGTGTAGGCTGTGGTCAGTCCCAGCATTGTTCTCGCTTCTTCTTCACACTGGTCCTAGAGGTTTCTTTATTAGAAATTTAGGCTTTTGAAAAAGTTTCCTGTGTTTTTCTTTTTCTTTCTTTCTTTCTTTTTTGACACAGAGACTCAAGCTATCGCCCTGGGTAGAGTGCCATGGCATCACAGCTCACAGTAACCTCCAACTCCTGGGCTTAGGTGATTCTCTTGCCTCAGCCTCCCGAGTAGCTGGGACTACAGGTGCCCGCCACGACGCCCGGCTATTTTTTGGTTGAAGTTGTCATTGTTGTTTGACAGGCCCAGGCTGGATTCAAACCTGCCAGCTCTGGTGTATGTGGCTGGTGCCTTATGTTGTTAGTGCCTGAGTTACAAATCACAATTTCTTTTCTAACCCTATTTTTCCAATCAACCCTGATATTTTGAGTTTGATGTTATGAAGTGTAAGCTTTTTAGCAATATATATTTCCAATTACAGAAGAGATTACCATGATTCCTTTTCCTAAGGCTCGACAATCCTGGAAGGGGGAGGGAGAATAGTAGACTCTATGGAAGGTTTTTCTCAGAACTAACCATTCTTGACTGAAACTTGATCTAAATTGGTTTTTCCTTAGTGACTATCTTCCTAAATACTCTTCATTATATATTTAGGAGGTTGTGTTTTTGCATTTCATTTCTCTCTCTGATCTCTTACTACAGTCTGAACAAGTGTCCGAGGCTGAGATACTCCCACAGCTGAACAGAGCCCCTTCGCAGGCTGCAGAAAGTAGTCCAGCTAAGAAGGTAAGACCAGCATGAGGATGCTGTGATGAAGTCCCACTCCTGGGCTTCTTGCCTTTATGATCAGATCTATTGTTTTAAAGTCTCCATGTCCTGAAATGAATGTTAATGATCCAGATTTCCTGGAGTGTGGATTGTTTGTGAAGATTAGGGACCTGAACATTCCTGGACTAGAGCCTTAATGTCACTGACAGTTTGTACTCTCCTCATCAACCTCTCAGCTAAACATAGTGGCTTTGCTTTTGACAAGATCAAAAAGTGCTGTGGGGAAGGACAGGTTGCCTTTAGCGAAATCCCACAAACCTGCTGAGTCTCTATGAGTGCCTCTTGGGATGGGATAGTCTTTCCTTCTTGGTCTTTGTACCATGGTCTCTTGCATCCTGGCATTGCAACCTCTGCCCAGCCATGCTGTTGAGTCACCTTTCATTTTCTCAGTAAGCACTATTCATTTATCCTGTTCTCCACTCCTCTCCTCACCCCTCCTTGTCGTTCCCCAGTCTCTCCTAGGCCCTTCTCCCATCAAAGAGAACAGGCCTTGAGCTCAGCAGCACAAATGAGGCAGAGTCCTCCAAAGAAGCAGTCCAAATATCTCCTTCCAAAATAAACTGTGGTTCTTTTGCTTGACTTTGTGAGGGTTGGAGATAGGAGAATGATGAGCGTATGACTTTACAAACTTTAAAACTTATATTCCCCAAAGCCCCAAATTAAGGAAGGGGCCTATTTTATCCTCAGTTAGAAAAGACCCTGTGGCATGAGATGCACACAGGGTCAATGTGAGTTTAAATGACAAGAAGAAATAACAGACCTCTTGAAACACTTTTTTTTTTTTAAAAGAAAGAAGAAATGGAAGGCCACTGGAATCTGATTCCTATGTCCTTCCAGATGACAAAAAGAGGTGATAGGCTGCAATCATTTTAAAAAAGAGAGGCAGGCTATTGGAATTTCATGGCTGTGTCGGTCCAGTTTGTGCTGAGCCATGAATCAGTGAATAGAACACCTGCCTGATCTTGAGGGTGGGGCTAGACTAATGTGAGGCGCTGGCGTGGTGGGTGGGGGGAGCATTTATGTTTTTACCCTTTTGGTTTTTTGTTTCTAATCTACAGGACACACCATATTCTCAGCCCCCATCCAAGCCCATTCGTAGGAAATTCAGATCTGAACATCAAACTGCAGAAAATCATGAGCCTTCTACCACTGTAAGTGGGCCAACTTCTGTAGCAACTGTGAAGCTGCATCCAACGGTCCAAAAGTAAGTAGTACAGCTACATGAGAACAAGGTCAGGAGTGATTTGCATGTATGTGTATATGTAAATGTATTTACATTTTCACTCACACCCATAGAAGATTAAGATTGTAAGTCTTGCCTTCTCATCTCTATGATGGGATTAAAGTCTCCCATAGACTTTTATTTTTTTCCCCGTAGACTTTAGAACAGCAGTTCTCAACCTGTGGGTCATTCGACCCCTAACCTTTCACAGGGGTTGCCTAAATACATCCTGCATATCAGATATTTACATTACGATTCATAACAGTAGCAAAATTACAGTTATGAACTAGCAACGAAAATAATTGTATGGTTGGGGGTCACCACACCATGAGGAACCTTATTAAAGGGTCGTGGCATTAGGAAGGTTGAGAACTACTGCTTTAGAAGGCTTGATAAGCTACAGGACTTAACCTGACCCACAAGGGCAGGTGAGTCCTAGGCTGTGGTGTTTGGGTTTGGTTTGCTTTGATTTCCTTCCCTTCCTCTTGCCTTCTTTTCATCACTACCTCTTTTCATTGTATTGGTCCTGATTTTTCTTGGAAGAAAACAGTATATTTAGCATTTTGAGATACTACCAAATTGTTTTCCAATTTGGCTGCACCATTTTACATTTCCACTAGCGATGTTTAAGGGTGCTAGTTTTTCTACGGTTATAGCCATCCTGGTAAGTATAAACTGCTATTTCATTGTGGTTTTGATTTGCATTTCCTTCAGAATGATGTTGAACATCTTTTCATGTGCTTGTTGGTTGGTTCTTCTTTCTTTTTTCTCCTTGCATAATAAAGATTCCAGCACTTGCTGGCTAATTGTATATCTTGGAGAAATATCTCCTCACATCCTTTGCCAACTTTTAATTGGATCATTCATCTTTTTATTTTTGAGTTATAAGTTCTTTATATATTCTGGGTACAACTCCCTTGTCGGATATGTGATTTGTAAGTATTTCCTCCCATTCTGTGGGTTGTCTTTTCACTTTCTTGATAGTATTATTTGCAGTCTAAAAAGTTTAATTTTGATAAAGTCTAATTTATCTGTTTTTTTCTTTTGTCACTTGTATTAATATTTTTGGTGTCATGTCTAAGAAACTGTTGCCTAATCCAAGTTTATGGATATTTACTCCTGTCCTTGCTTCTAAAAGTTTTGTGGTTTTAGGTCTTACATTGAGGCTTATGGTCTATTTTGAGTTAATTTTGTGTATGGTATGAGGATGGGGTCCAACTTCATTCTTTTGCTTATGGATATCCTGTTGTCCCCACTCCATTTGTTGCAAGGAGATATTTTCTTCTATCTGCCCATTTACTGAGTGTCCCTTGCCATGAAATTCGCTCACTAGTGAGGTGATTGCACGGTATCTGGCTGTGCCAGTAACACAGTAGTAGTATAAACAGCAGGGATCTAAGTTTTGAGGTCAGGGAACGTCATACAACTTCTTAGTTTAGTTCCCAGACCAGTTTATCTTGGAATGATAAGCAGTGACTTAGCATTTACAATTTTATGATCCCTGGGTTACTTTGATTGCAAATAATAAAAAGCAATTTGAGATTGCAAAACCGTATTCCTTATTGTAAGGACATAGGGGTGGTTTGTGGAAACCAGGGCAGGAATGGGTCAGGAGAGAGGACTCAAACCTTTTGGGATCCTTCCAGTTCTTCTCTGTTTTCTTAGAGTATATTTGCCACCTTTCTCTGTGAAGACTTCTACCACCTTCAGCTCCAGATGATCATATTCCTACTATGCAGGGCTCAGTAGGAATTATGGGCTACAACCCACATCCCTGGGAGGGAGAATCAGGTCAGCTCAGCATTGGCCAGCATCCATTCAAGTGTGAAAGAGGAGGCAAGGGGTTTCATAAGACCAGTAGGACTGCTGAGGGGCCCATCCCTATAGAGGAGGGAGAAAGGGATGGAGACAGTTCCTAGAGAAGGGGGAAACTTTTGTAAGCTGGCACACATAGCATGGTGGTAGTTTAAGGATGAAGGAGAATCGAGTTCTGATCTTCATCTTTTTTGTCTTTTTACTTTGAAATAATTATAGAATCATAGACAGTTACAAAATGATATAGTACAATATCAAAACCAGGACACTGACATTGGGACAGTATGTGTGTATAGTTCTATGCCATTTTCTTATATTTTATCACATATAAGGTTCTTGTAACAACCACTGTATCCAGATACAGAAATCACATCTACCTCCTCCTTACCATTCCTAACCTCTGTAACCACACTGATCTGTTTCCTATCTCCATAGTTTTGTCATTTTGAAAGTGTTACATAAATGGAATCACACAGCATGTGACCTTTTGACTTTGGCTTTTTTCTTAGCATAATGCCCCATTCTGTGTAGCCATTTGCCTGTTGAAGGATGTTTGGGGTACGTCTAATTGTTGAGTATTACAAATAAAGCTGCTATGAACATCTGTGTACAGATTCGTGTGTGTACATAAATTTTCGTTTACTTGAGAAAAATGTCCAGGAGTGTGATTACTGGGTTGTGTGCTAAGTGTATGTTTAGTTTATAAAGAAGCTTTCAAGTTATTTTCCAAAATGGCTGTACCATTATACATTCCCACCAGCAATATATGGGAGATTCAGTTTCTTCACATGCTTGCCAACATTTGGGATTGTCACTTTTTAAAATGTTAGCTGTTCTAACAGATGTGTGGTACTATCTCATCTTAGTTTTAATTTGCATTTCCTTAATGGCTAGCAGAGTTGAAATCCTTTCATATGTGTGTTTGCCATCCTGTTTTCTCTTTGGTGACACATCTTTTCATGTCCTATAATTGAATTGGGTTTTTACTTTTGAGTTTTAAGAGTTCTTTCTGTATTCTAAATACAAGTCCATTGTAAGATCTGTGGTTTGCACATATTTTCCCCAGCCCATAGCTTGTCTTTTGCAGAGCGTAAGTTCTCCAAATTTTGGTGCAGTTCAGTTTATTGATTTTTTTTTTTCTTTTGTGGTTTCTGCTTTTGGTGTTAAATCTAAAAACTCTTCTTCAAGTCCTAACAATTTTTGCTCATGTTTTCTTCTAAAAGTTTTATAGTTTTACACCTTACATTTAAGTCCTTAATCCATTTTGTGTTAGTTTTTGATAAGGTGGAGCTTTAGGTCTAGGCTCATTCTATGTTTGTTTCAGAACCATTTGTCAAAAAGGCTATTCTTTCTCTGTTTACTTGCTATTGTATCTCTGTCAAAAATAAGTTGGTTGCTCTTGTGTGGGTTCTCTATTCTGTTCTTTTTTTTTTTTTATATTGTTGAGAATTCATTGAGGGTACAAGAAACCAGGTTACACTGATTACATTTTATTCTGCTCTTTTGATCTGTGTGTCAATCCTTCTAACATTACCATAGTCTTGATTACTGTTTTCATTTCTTAATTACTTGATACTATAACTATATAATAAATCTTATATTTCTCCTACTTTATTACTCTTTTTCAAAATTATTTTGGCTATTCTAATTCTCTTGGCCTTCCATGTAAACTTTGTATGGAACTATAAATATTCTTAGAACAATTTGCCTTGAACTGCAAAAAATCTTGCTGGTATTTTGATAGGAATTGTGTTAAACCTGTGTATCAATTCAGGGAGAGTTGACCATCTTTACTATGAATCTTCCAATCCATGAACATGATATATTTCTTTATTTTATTTATTCATATATCCATATTTGATTTTTTTATCAATGTCATATGTATAGTTTTCAGCATGTGACTTCTGTACATGTTTTGTTATATTTGTATCTAAGCATTTCATTTTGATTTTTATAAATGACATATTTTTAATTTGAGTTTTCAAGTGTTCATTGTAAACATTGGAAATACTATTGATTTTTGTATGCTAACCTTCTATCTTACAAACTCATTCCTATTCTTGCTGAAATCACTTATTAGTTCTAAGAGTTTTTGTAGATTCTTTGGGATTTCTGCCTAGATCATCATGTCATCTGCAC
This sequence comes from Arctocebus calabarensis, assembly GCA_963573935.1. Lineage (NCBI taxonomy): Eukaryota > Metazoa > Chordata > Mammalia > Primates > Lorisidae > Arctocebus > Arctocebus calabarensis. The sequence continues at coordinate 11,853 of CAUYON010092145.1, forward strand.
ATAAGGATAGTTTCATTTCTTTCTTCCCAATGTGTATGCCTATATTTCACTTTTTATGCCTTACTGTGCTGACCGGAACTTCAAGGTACTATGCTGGAAAAAGTGATGAGAGCAGATGTCCTTGCCTTATTCCCAATTTTAAGAGGAAAGTGTTCAGTTTTTCATTAAATATGAGGTTAGCTATAGGTTTTACATATATGCTGTTTATTAAGTTGAGGAAGTTCACCTCTTTTCATCATTTTCTGAGAGTTGTCATGAATGGGTGTTGAATTTTATCACGTGCTTTTTTCATATCAATTGATAGCATTGTGATTTTTCTTTTTTATCTGTTAAGATGTTTGGATATTGAATTGATCTCACTTCAATTCCTGGAGTGAACTCACTCCTCTTGGTGTATGCTTCATTTTATATATTGTTGAATTCTGTTTGCTAATACTTTGTTAAAGGCTCAGCGCCTGTGGCTCAACGGGCTAAGGCGCCAGTCACGTACACCTGAGCTGGCGGTTCAAATCCAGCCCAGACCCGCCAAACAACAATGGTGGCTGCAACCAAAAAATGGCCAGGCGTTGTGGCAGGCGCCTGTACTCCCACAATACAGGGAGGCTGAGGCAAGAGACTCGCTTGAGCCCAGGAATTGGGGGTTGGCTGTGAGCTGTAATGTCACAGCACTCTATCCAGGGTGACAACTTGAGGCTCTTTCTCAAAAAAAAAAAAAAAAAACTTTGTTAAAGATTTTTGCATCTATATTCACAAAGTATATTGTGTCTACTTTCCTTTTTATAGTGTCTTTGTCTAATTTTGCTATGAGTAATATTAGCATAAAATAAGCTGGGAAATGTTTTCTCGTTTTCTGTTTTAAGGATGAGATTGTGTAGAATTAGTACCATTTCTTCTTTAAAAATTTGGTAGAATTCTCTAGTGAAATTATCTTAGCCTACAGATTTATTTTAGAGGGAATGTTTTTTAAAAATTAAAAATTAAAAAAAATTACAAAGTTTTATGCAATTTGAAAATTTGGAAAATTTCATAAAATTTTTAACATCAATATGAAATTATTTCATGTTGAGTTGTGGTAGTAGTGACTTTGAAGGAATTATTCCATTTTATTTAAGTTTTCACAGTTTAGAAACTCAAGAGGAGAAGGAAAGTCTTATTATATTTACTCATACATTTACTCTTTTTCTTTACTTTTTACCTTTCCTTTAATTTCTTTCTCATGTTCCAAGATTCCTATATCACTTTTTTTTCTGTTTCAAGAATGTCCTTTATCCATTCTTTTAGGTAGGTCTAATGGCAACATATTAGCATAGTTTTTCTTCATCTGAAAATGTCTTGATTCTTAATTTCTAAAAGATATTTTTACTTGATATAGAATTCTAGGTTGACAGGTTTTTTTTTTTTTCTTTTGAGCTTGAAAAATGTGCCATTTCTTCTGGCCTTCATAGTTTTTGATTAGAAATCCTAACACAATAAGTAAGTGAGATGAGGTTTATGTTAACCAGTGTGATGTAAACGCTCCTAATTCTATATGAAATCAGCACATTGTACCCCATACATGCATTAATGTATACATGATCTATGCGTTTATGATTTAATAAAAAAGAAAACATTTTGCATGAATAGTAAATAGCAATAAACATTTAATAGTCCAAAATGCTACTTTTTTCAGCTTTATTAATGTCTATGACAAATAAAAATGTTGGATCTTTGCTTAAAAAAAGTAAAGAATATTCTATCCTTAAAAAAAAATAGAAGTCTGTTATCATTTGAATTGTTTTCTCCATAGGTAAGCTGTCATATCTCTTTTGCTGCTTTCAAGAATTTTTTTCTTTGACTTAATTTGAAATGTTCTGAGTTTTGGTCAGCTTCTCAGATCTATATATTATGTCTTTTGCAAAATTTAGGAAATTTTCAGCTATTATTCCTTCGAATGTTTATTTAGCCCTCCCCCTTTCTTCTCTTTTTCTGGAATTACAATGAGAGAAATATTGGCTCTTATAATCCTACAGGTCCTTGAGGCTCTGTTCAGTGTTTTTCTCAGTTTATTATCTCTCTGATGTTCAAGCTGGGTAATTTCTGACTTCAAGCTTACTGATTCTGTCCTCTCCATTCTGCTATTGAGCCTATTCATTGAGTTTTTTATTTCAGTTACTGCGTTCCTCAGTTCTAAAACTTGTGCTTGGTTCCTCTTTATATCTTCTATTTTTTTTTGTAATGGTCTAGGAAGCATTTTAATAATGACTGAATTAAAATCTTACTTGTATATTCCCACATCTGTGTCATCTGGGTTTTGGCATCTGTTGATTGTCTCTTCTCATGTGGGTTGAGATTTCCTTTGTATGATGAATGATTTATTTTAATTGTATCATGGACATTTTGGATGTTCTCTCATCAATCTCTGGGTCATATTTAAGTCTTTTGTTTTAGCATGCCTCCTCTGACACTTCATCAGTGGGAGAAGACAAGTGCCTCTTTGTTTCTGCCAGGTGGGGATGGAAGTCCAGTTTATGAACTTGGCCTCTATTTATATCCTGGGGGATAGAAGCACAGTTGAATGGGGTGATAGTTTAGGCTTTCCACTAGGCCTTCACTGCCATCACCCTGGCTGGGAGAGAGAGAAGGGTTCTGTTACAGCTCCTCAGGAGCACAAGTAAGAAGTAGCTTCTTGGCTCAGTGCCTGTAGCTCAGCAGCTAAGGGCACCAGCCACATACACTGGAGCTGGCCAGTTTGAATCCAGCCTGGCCCTGCCAAACAACAATGACAACTGCAACCAAAAAATAGCCGGGTGTTGTGGCAGGCGCCTGTAGTCCCACCTTCTTGGGAGACTGAGGCAAGAGGATCGCTTAAACCCAAGATTTGAGGTTGCTGTGAGCTGTGATGCCACAGCACTCTAATCAGGGCGACATAGTGAGACTCTATCTTAAAAAACAAAAAACAACAAACAAAAAAAGAGGCTTCTTTTCCGCTGGAACATAGTGGAAGTCTGGGCTTCCCATTTGGCATTCTCTGATCCCACCCCAGTTGGAGAGGCCTTGGCTGATGAGGATGGGGTTGGGACCACAATGTCTTTGTGGTGTTTGGTTATAGTAGGGCAGTTATTATCGAAACGTTTTCTGTATTGCCTGGGTCCTCTCTTCTAGGACCTTTGCCTAGAGAAGGCAGAATTGGAGAGGAGGTTGGACTGCCCTCACTGGCATTTATGGATTGCTGACTTCTCCAATATCTATCTCTAGTCTGGCATACACAAAGCAAAAGAAAACCTGGGGAATTTACTGCTGTACGTTTCCCTAGGTATTGAGTTCCCTAGCTGGTTTGCCTTCTCTATTTCATCTTTCAGAATTGTCTTATGTTGATTTCATATATCATGTATATAGTTTCACTGTACTTAGTGGGAGGAATAGAATGTTTCTACTCCATCTTATCTTGGAAAAAAATCCCATCTATATAATTTTTAAAGCAATTGAAGTCTCTTCCCTGACTCTATATGAATGAAAAAATTAATCTTTGACTTTGAACTTGCTGGGGAAGACATGATATGTTTTATAGAGTAGCAGAATGGCTAGCATAAGGTATATTGTCATTAAATATGAGTCACATCTGTACAGTGGTCACAATCCATTCTGGTTCTGTTGCTCTGGCCTCAAACCCACCTCCCAGTTATTGCAAATACAATCATTTTTCTAAAAGAACGTAAATCACCATTTTGCTCTAAGAATTTGGTATTTTTTGCTGTGGGATAAAAGGTTATAAATTATACCCGTGGTAAACATGTTAATCTATTGTCCAAACTGTGGACAGTTTTGAAAAGTGAAGAGGCCTGGGCTTCCGTAGCTCAGTGGTTAGGGCACCAGCCACATGCACTGGAGCTCGTGGGTTTGAACCTGGCCCAGACCTGCTAAAACAAACAAAAAAATAGCCAGGCGTCATGGCGGGTACCTATAGTACAGGGGTTCTCAACCTGTGGCTCACAACCCCTTTGTAACAATGAAAATACATCACGGCATTAGGAAAGTTGAGAACCACTGCTATAGTGCCAGCTAGAGAGGCTGCGGCAAGAGAATCGCTTGAGCCCAAGAGTTTGAGGTTGCAGTGAGCTATGATGCCATAGCATGCTACCAAGGGTGACAAAGGGAGACTCTGTCTCAATAAAAAAAAAAAAAGAAAGAAAGAAAAATGAAGAGGATGGCTCAGTGCCCAAAGCACAGTGGTTATGGTACCAGCCACTTACACCAAGGCTGATGGATTTGAAACCAACTTGGGCCAGCTAAACAACGACAACTGCAACAAAAAATAGCCAGGCATTGTGATGAGCACCTGTGGTCCCAGCTACTTGGGAAGCTGAGGCAAGAGAATTGTTTAAGCCCGAGAGTTTAAGGTTGCTGTGAGCTGTGATGTCACAGCACTCTACTGAGGGCAACATAGTGAGACTCTGTCTCAAGAAAAAGAAAAAATGAAGAGGATGCTAATAATACATATGGCCAAACAGTGTAAGGAGACTGTAATCAGCAAAGTAGGGCACATGGTCACCCTTGTTATACTTGTTCTGTTAATTAGAACATTCTGTAGTTTTCTCAAGTACTACAGATATGTGTTGATATATATGCATGCTCACACGTGTATGTACATGTACACACATGTACTTAGGCATTAGCGCCTAATAATAAAGGAGAGTTAGTGCATCTGGCTATGCTAATGTAGGATTTTTGCTAGAAAGAATAATCTTTTTTAAAATAGAGATAATCAAGTTAAAGGGAGAATATTCTTCTTTTCCTTCAGACTTGTCCACAGGGGCCACCTGCAGGTCTTTTAAAAGTTATTATTCTTACACAAAAGGAGCATTCTGGTTAATGTGGTTTGTCAGGAAGAAATATTTATTACAGTGTCTTGGAATAAATGGAACGCAAATGTTTGAAAGGCCCAATTCACAGCTTTTATTCAACTTATAAAATGGGAATTACTTCAGGTGTAAATAATTCATCCCGACAAATTTGTTTCATTTGGTGTATATCTCTCTGCCTGCTTGCCTGTCTGCCTATGAACATAAGATTTTATTTTTGGAGCCCTCTGATGTTAACCCCGTGTTAGTCTAGCACCTCTTTTGAATCAGAGTTTTGACCTGCGAAGGTCCAGACCGCCAATCCTTTTTTACTGAAATTTTTCTACTTTTCTGTAGGCAATCTTCCAAACAGAAGAAGGCCATTCAAACTGCTATCCGCAAAAATAAAGAGGCCAATGCAGTGCTGGCCCGGTTGAATAGCGAACTCCAGCAGCAGCTCAAGGTAATGAATGCTTCCCGGGTTTGGATTACCAGGCTTTTCCCGGTTTTTCTTTTTTGTTGTTGTTTAGCTTTTTGAGGGGAGAGTGTTTGAACATTTTTTCTGTAATATAAAATAATTGGATGTATTTCTGGGGTACATAGTGGTATTTTGACACACATAATGTATAGTGACTAGTTTTGACCATCTAGTTCCATCTCCATTGGTAAGATTTGCCTCTTCATTCTTAAACCCTTTTTGGAAGGTGTATTTAAGTTCTATGGGTTGGCTTTTGCACTCTTTGAGAAAAGCTAGTAACTTTAATATGTAGGCAGCATCTTGTGTGTAAGTTAAAAGGAAAAAGAATCTATTACAAAGGCTATTTGAATCATTCTTTGTTGTCCAAAGCTTCTAGGTAAGCCTGTAATTCTTTAGATTCTCTCTGAAAGATGCTATACATATTTTGGTGGAAGGAAGTGGCCTTGGTACTATAAAAGTCCAGCCTCTCCCCTGGTACCTTGGAGATGGTTTCATCTCACCTTCTCATCACCTCTGTCCTTTTCACTTGTTTCTCCTCACCATTGATTTCCCCTGCATTAGTTTCCCAGGGCTGCCATAAAAAAAGTACTACAAATTTGGTGACTTACAATAGCAGAAATGTATTCTCTCACCACTCTGGAGCCTAGAACTCTGAAATCAAGATATCAGCAGGGCCATGTTCTCTTTGAAGGCTCTAGGGGAGAATCCTTCCTAGCTTCTGGTAATAGCTTGCAATCTGGTATTTCTTGGTTTATAGTTGTATCACTCCAATCTCTGCCTCTATTGTCACGTGGCATTCTTCCTGTGTCTTCCCCTCTCAGGGTCCAAATTACTCTCCTTATTGTATTCTCTCTCTTTTTTTTGTAACTAAAATATTTTATTTTTTTATCTTATAAATACATGTATTTTATTATTCTTTATTACAATATTCTCTCTTATAAGAACATCAATCATTGAATCAGGGCCCACCCTGATCTAGTGTGATCTCATCTTAACTTGGTTGTATCTGCAAAGATCCTATTTGCATATAAGGTCACACAGATATTGGGGGCTAGGACTTGAACATATTTTTAAATTTTTTTTTTTAAATTTCAGAATGCTAGGGGGTACCCATGTTTTGTTTACATACTTTGTTTTTGTATAGATTTAGTCAAAGTTATGCGTATAAGTGTACCCTTCATCCAGATAGTGTGCACTGTACTAATGGGTGTGAATTTACTCATCCTCTCCCTGCCCCTACTGAACATATCTTTTAAGGAGACCTGAATCTACCCACTGCATCCCCTGATTCTCTACTAGATCATTTCACATCCCACATAGACATTCTGTAGGATTGTCCATTGTCTTTGATCAGTAGTGCCCCGTTACAGTGGTCCCCTTCATGGCAGAGTTCCTTACGAGTTGTCATTCACTGTCCTTACTTCCTCACTAGTGGTTTTCTCTCCCTTCCATGTCAGTATGGCTCACTCTTTTCTACTCACACCCCTCTTATGGCTAAATCCAATGGCCCTGTTTTAATATTACTAGAATTTCCAGAATTCTATACAATTGGATGTTCTCTCCTCTGAAATCATTTTTCTAACTGGCTTTTGAGATGTCATGCTTTTCTGGTTTCCTTCTACTTCGCTGGTGCTTCCTTCTTAGCATTCTCTGCTATCTCTTCCTTCCTTGACTTCTCTTTTATACTTTCACCCACTTTGCCCCAGTATTTTATTAGGAACATTTTCTAACGTATAGGAAAGTTGAAAGACTCATTCAGTGACTACTTGTATGGACACCAATTCAGTTCTCCCACTAACATTTTACTAGACTCTACTTATTTTATCACGTATCTATCCATTTATTTATCTTGTCCATCAGTCCATTTTATTTTTGACATATTTGAAGTAAACTTGAAGATACCTATATACGTTCCGTAAATATTTCAGCATGCATATCATGAGCCGTGAGTTCAGTATTTTTACAGGTGTTTCTTATGATGTAAGATTTACATACAACGAATGCCTAAATCTTACGTGTACTTTTTTTATTTTTTAATTTTTTTTACTTTTTTGTTGTTGCACTTTGGCCAGGGCTGGGCCTGAACTCACCGCCCTGGGTACATGGGGCCAGCACCCTACTCACTGAGCCACAGGTACCACCCACGTGTACTTTTTTTGAGTTTATAACAAATACATATACTTATGGAACCTGAACCCTGTCAGGATAAAGAACGTTACCCTCACCCCAGGAAGCTCCCTCTTGCATTTTCCCAATTCCTGCTACCTACGTGGCAGTGACCACTATTCTAAATTTTTTATACCATAATTTTTCCCATTCTTTAAGTTTATATAAAGGGTGTCCTATAGCATTTACTTTTATGTAAAGCTGCTTCTACTTAGTATTATGTCTTAGGGGGCTGCCTGTGGCTCAAAGGAGTGGGGTGCCAGCCCCATATACTGGAGGTGGCAGATTCAAACCCGGCCCTGGTGAAAAACTGGAAAAAAAAAAAAAGAAAGAAATCTTAGTATTATGTCTTAGAGATTCATTTATAGTGTTGTGTACATCAATATTGCTGAGTAGTGTTACGTTGAGTGACTATGTCATGATTTGTTTATTAATTCTGTTGATGGATACCTGAGCTGTTTCCAGTTTTTGGCAGTTTTAAATAAAACTGCGTGCTTCAACAGGTCTTTATGTGGAAATCTGGATAAATACCTGGGATTAGTAGGTGATATGATAATTATATGTGGTTAGTTTATAAGAAAGTACTAGCCCTCTTTCCAAAGTAGTTATAGCATTTTGCACTCCCACCACTAATATACCAAAGTTCCAGTTGTTCCACATCTTTGCCAAGATTTGGTCATTATTCTTTTTAATTTTAACCAGTTCTGTGGTGATAAGTTTTTATCATCTTGTTGGTGACTATTTATGGTGATCACTTTTCTTTATAATTCTTTACCTTTCATCTATCTGATAAAGTATCTTTTCAAATGTTTGGGCCAGTTTTTGGATTGAGATTTTAGTCTTGTTTTGGTGTTGGATTATGGTAGGTGCTTTTTCTATATCTTGGTTACCAGTCATCTGTCAGATACATATTTTGTGAGTGTTTTCTTCCAGTCTTTGTTTGGCCTATTCCTTTTCTTAACTGTATCTTTTCATGAGCATAAGTTTTCAATTTTGATGAAGTCTGAATTTATGATTTTTTCTTTTGAGGTTATTACTTTCTTCTTGTATATGAAAACTTTGCCTAGCTCTAAAATCTGAAGATATTCTCTTATGTTTTTTAAAAGCTTTATCGTTTTAACTTTTATGGTTAGGATTATGATTCATCTTGAATTAGGTTTCATGTCTGTTGCAAGATTCAGGTCAAAGTTCATTTTTTTTCCATTTCAATATCTACTTGATCTAGGACCATTTGTTGAAAAGACCTTCCTTTCCTCTTTGGATTACTTTGGTGTTCTTTTCAAAAATTTAATGACTGTGTAAGTGTAGGTTTATTTATGGGTTCTTATTCTGTTCTGTTAATCTATTTGTTGAGCCTTTTGCCAGTACCACACAATCTTGATTAACGTTGCCTGATACTAAATATTGAAATCAGTTAATATAAACTTTTCAATGTGTTCTTCTTTTTAAAGATTCCATTGGATATTTTAGTCCTTGGTTTTATGTAAGTTTTAGAATTGATGTGTCAATGTCTACAAAATAGCATGCTGAGGTTATGATTGGATTTGCATTAAATGTATAGATCAATTTGGAGAGAATCTATATCTAAACAACATTGAGTCTGCCAATCTGCAAGCAGAACACATCTCTACAATTATTAAGGTCTTCTAAAATTCCTCTCAGCAATTTTGAGTTTTGAGTATGTAAGTCTTATTTATCTTTTGTTAAATTTATTCCCAAACAATTTTTTCATACTATTGCAAATTTCATTTTTAATTGAGTTTATGAAGGTCACAGAATACAAGGGATGAATCAGTCATATTCCTATTGTATAAGCAATGAGCTATTAGTAATGGAATTTTTTTAAAAAATGAAAAAAGTATCATTTCACAAAATTTGTCCCCTCTCCTAAATGAAATATTTAGGAATAAATCTGCCAAAGCACACTCAGCATTTATATGCTGAAAACTACAAAATGCTGCTAAAAGAAATCCAAGAAGACCTAAATAAATGGAGAGGCATACCCTATTTGTGGATTTGAAGAATTCATTTTTGTCCAAAGTAGTGTGGAGATTCATTGCAATACTGATAAAAATCCCAGCAGGATTTTTTATGGGTCTAGACAAGCTGATCCAAATTTTGTAAGGATGAAGGAGCTGTAATTGCTAAAACAAATTTGAAAAGGAATAGCAAAGTCAGAGGAATCACTTTAGTATATGGCTTTACTAGTCAAGATAGTATGGTATCAGAGGGATTGATGCACAGATCAATGCAACAGGATACAGAGTCCCGAAATAGACATGATTGCAGCCATTTTATCTTTGGCAAGGGTGCAAAATCAATTTAGTGAGAAAGGATAGTCATTTAACAAATTATTTTGTAATAATTGGTCATTCACATGTTAAAAAAATACATCTTGACCTCACATCTTAAGCACAGATTAAATGGGTCATAGATATGAACGTTAAACATAGTTATAAAACTTTCAGAAGAAACACATGGAAAAAATATTTGACCTGGGATTAGAAATAATGCCAAAATAAAAATAGTACCAAAAGTCAGTCTATAAGAGAAAAAAATAAGCCATGAATTGGACCCCATCAAAATGAAAACCTTTTCCTCTGCCAAAGATACTGTTAATAGAATTAAGAGACAAGCTTCAGAGTGGGAGAAAATATTTGCAAACCACATATTTGACAGAGGATTTGTATCTTGATTCTATAAAGAACACATAAAACTCATATAATTTTAAGAACTCTCAAAATTCAAGCATTTCAGCTTAAACCCGGGCAAGGAAATTGAACAGACACTTCAAAGAGTATATAAAGATGGCGAATAAACACATGAAAAGATCCTTAGCATCCTCAGCTATTAGGAAAATGCAAGTTTAAACCATGATTACATACCACTGTACACACATTAGAATTGCAAAAACAAAAACTAGTGATACCACCAAGTGCTGGCAACTATAACTCATGCATTGGTGGTAGGAATGCAAGATGATACCACCACTCTAAAAAATTGTTCCAGCAGTTTCTTATGAAGTTATATACACTTACCATGCGACCTGGCAGTCAATCTTGGATATCTACCTTAGTGAAATGAAAACTTACGTTCCCTCAAAAAATCTGCACATGAATGTTCAGTTTTAGTCATGATAGCCCAAACTTGGAAACAATGAAAATGTCCTTCAAAGGATGAAGGAATAAACTGAGGTACATTCATACAAGGGAATGGTATTCAACAGTAATAAAAAATGTTACACACAATTTGGATGCAACTCAAAGACAGTGTCAAAAGGTTGTGTACCGGCTCGGCGCCTGTGGTTCAACGGGCTAGGGCACCAGCCACGTACACCTGAGCTGGCGGGGTCGAATCCAGCTTGGGCCCGCCAAACAACAATGACGGCTGCAACCAAAAAATGGCTGGGCGTTGTGGCAGGCGCCTGTAGTCCCAGCTACTTGGGAGGCTGAGGCAAGAGACTCACTTGAGCCAGGAATTGGAGGTTGCTGTGAGCTGTGATGCCACGGTACTCTATCCAGGGTGATAGCTTGAGGCTCTGTCTCAAAAAAAAAAAAAAGGTTGTGTACCGTATGACTCCTTTTCTGGATATGATTCCTTTTATTTGACATTATTGAAAAGGAAAAACTACAGTGATGGAAACAAATCAGTGGTTGTCAAGGGATACACGCGAGGTGAGAGTTTGTCCGTTGGAGGGCCTAATATAGCCATACACGAACCCTTTCTCCTCCTCCTCCTTCCCCCCTCCTCCCTTCCTCGTCCTTTCCTCCTCCTTCTGTCCGCCTCCTCTCTCCCTCCTCCTACCCCTCCTCCCTCCCCCTTTCCTCCTCCATTCTCCTGATACTAAGGACCTTGTTAGCCCACCCCCAAAGTTCACACTAAAGGACCCTAACTCACCAAAGCCCTCCAGGTAAGCTGTGAAATATGCCCAACTCCTAGGGCCTCATATAAAAGGTATCTCTAACTGTCCCCATGTGCAGATGCCACCTTTGCACTGCCAGGCAGGTTGCTGTCCCTTTCAATAAACCTGGCCTAAACATCTCCACTCCAGTCTCATTTCTGGGCACCACTGCTTACACCTTTCACACTTGTTCCCCAAAATGACATCAGAAAATGAGGGACAAGTGGATTGAAGATAAGGAAAAAGTTTATTACTTTGAGGACAAAGGAGGAAAATGGCAGACAATGGTCTCAAATTCCAAATTCCTGTTTCTAAGCACAAGAACAGAGATTTTCTTTTCTTTTTTTATTTTTTAGAGACAGAGTCTCACTTTCTCACCCTCTTTAGAGCACTGTGAGCTCACAGCTCACAGCAACCTCCAGCTCTTGGGCTTAGGCGATTCTCTTACCTCAGCCTCCTGAGTAGCTGGGACCACAGGCGCCCGCCACAACACCCAGCTATTTTTTTGTTGCAGTTTGGCAGGGGCTGGATTCGAACCCGCCACCCTTGGTATATGGGGCCAGCACCCTACTCACTGAGTCACAGGCACTGCCCTTTATTTTTCTTTTTATTTAAGAATTTTGTTTTATTCTTTATTAGATCATAACTATACATTAATGCATTTATGGGGTACAGTGTGCTCATTTAATATACAGTGTGGAATGGTTACATCTAACTGATTAGCATAACCAGGTTCTGATCCCACTATTCTATCTTGGGCCAAGACAATCTCATGGCCTCTGCCCTGACCTCCACCCAGATTAATCCCATTTTCAGCTAAGAAGATCTCAGGCCCTCTACCCAGACAATTTCCTTGAGCTATTTCAAAGAACAAGAGACATCCCCTGTCTCTCCCAACTGTGGCCTGAGGTAGAGAATGCTGGTTTCAGTTCCCCAAAAGTTGGGGACACAGAACATATTTTTGCTATTTTCTCCTGCAGGTCATCTCTCTGCAATAGTAGCACAAGGGAGCTTTTTGGGTTGGCGGAACTGTAATGTATCCTGTTTATGGTGATGGTTACAGATTTATACATGTGTTAAAATTCATGGAATGATACACTAAAAGAAAAACAGAAATCAATTTTACCATATGATTTGTTCAATAAAATTATTTTTTAAAATGTCAAAATTTAAAAAATGTCAAAATTCATTCTGTTTTATGAATCTTTCTGGGTGATGTTATTTGTGTTTTGTTTGTTTTTTCTCTCCTCTCTGTTTTGTTGGGGTAGGTCAGTTTCATCCATTGTTCTTTCCTTTTAATTTGGGAATCCATGTTCTTCAGTTTTGTGAGTTTTCTTAATTTTTATTGTTATTGATTATTTCCTCTCCCTTGCCCTCTGCCCCCAGTTTTTCCTGTTCTTCCTTGCTGATATTATTCAGACATTGGACCTCTAATTTTCTTATATTTTCTCTTCTGTTTTCTTTCTTTTCTCTTTCTACCTTCTCTTTTTTATTTTTGTCTATTTCTGAGACTTAATTTTACATTTTAAATCTCTACTGTGTAATAGCCAAGAATTTTTTTTTTTGTCCTCTGGTCATTTATTTTTGATGATGTCCTCTTACTCTTTCATTGTTGTAAAGTCTTCTCTTAATGGTAGCCTTTTCTTCTTCTTGAAAATTGCTTTGTTTTTGTTGTGTTGTGTTTCCTCTTAGATGCTTTCCTTCAATACTTAACAGCCCTTCTTTGCTCATATTTAGAAGGAGGATAAAAACACTAATTGGAAGTTGATAGCACATTGTGGGAGGCGGACGGGCTTGTCAACTTTGAGCTTCACTCTCTCCGGCAATCTGGCTGGGCTATATAGTTGGGGAACCCTGAAAGGCAGTATTATTGGCTCTTTCCTCTTGATCTGGTTGAAGTAGCCAGAGAGGAGACTTGCCTTGGTCACCTGTGTGGAGGGAAAGAGTGGTTGTGGAGCCAGAGGGCCATGGGTTTCATTGTCCAGCATATTCATTTACTTTTCCTACTTCCAGCCCACTATCTTGTCCACAACTGTGCTTGCTAATCTGGATGCTGTTTTACCTTTTCAAAAAATAAATATGTAGCATTCTGCTCCGGTGGCAGGGAAGATCTGGGGATCTTATTGCTTCTGAAACAGATTGTCAACCAACCTTATTTTAGCCGGTCCCCCATCCCACTTTCATAGGTAACTGGTGCTGCCAGTTTAACTCTTTCAGGAATTCTCCTGGGGAAGGTCAGATTGGTTCTTGTTTTTTTCTTCATGCTTAGCTCATGATTAAGTTTTCTTTATTTGATTTGTGTGAGTGGGAAAGTTCTAGGTCTAGTGCACAGAAGTCTGAAGAATTATTGAAACACAACTCTAGTAATAGATCCTCAATTAATACTCAGACTAAGACAGTTTATAGAACCTTTTGAGTGAAGGGACATCTGGGCCCCTTAAAGAAGGGCCCCACCATGCTGCCAAAAATGTATATTGTAAATCTTCTAGCCTTTCTCAAAGGGGCCTGGGGCCATTTACCAGGATGACCATGCATTGAGGGAAGGGAAATAATCAGAACTTTGCTGGCTCCAAACAGACACACGATACACAGTGTCACTGTGGCTCATCAGTCAGAGTAGGCACATACGGAAGTAAGGCGATAATGGAGTTTTAGCTTAGGTCTGTCTCGCAGTGGGCCCAGTGAATCCCCAAACCCACCCTGTGGTTATTTCCCTAGCTCTGGAATGCATACTTGGAATAGACATACTACGCACTTGGCAGAATCTCCACATTTGTTTTCCTGGATTTGCTAAAACATTTACCATTTATCAGTTTGCCTTTTAGCTTACAAATTTTATTGTTACCATCCCTTCAATTTGTTTTTCCCTGTCTTGTGGGTCTATGATTTTGAAAAAGTTTCTTTACTGTTTTAATGGAACTACAGGAGGGCATATGGCACCTATGGCCACTCTTCCTTCTTTCCCTAAAATCTCTGTACTGTTTTGCTTGATGATATTATACAGTCCCATGGCTTTGAAGACCATCTATAAGCTAGTGAAACCAAACTTTCTGTCTCAAACCCTATTCCTCTTTCCTCTGAGCATTAAGCATGCACATATAACTCCTTACTCAACGTTTTGTCCTTAGATATCTAATATACATCTCAGATAATTAATTCCCAACTCTCTCTTTGAAATCCCCATTTCTTATCTAATCATCTTGTTCTCAGTATCACTACCAGCCACCCATTGCCTTCCTGCCTTCTTCCCCTCCTGACTTCCTTTTCTCCTTCTCTCCCCTACCTCCTCCCCTTCTCCTTTCCTTTCCTTTTTCCTTTCTCCTTTCTTTCCTTTTCTTTCTTGACACAGGCTCACTCTGTTACCCTAGGTAGAGACCTGTGGTGTCATAGCTCACAGCAACTTCAAACTCTTGGGCTCAAGCAATCCTCTCGCCTCAGCCTTCTGAGCAGTTGGGACTACAGTCATTCCCCACAATGCCTGGCTAGTTTTTCTATTTTTAGTAGAGACAGGGCCTTGCTGTTGTTTAGGCTGGTCTCAAACTCCTGAGCTCAAGCAATCTACCCACCTCGGGATTGCTTGAGCTCAGGAGTTCTGGGATTACAGGTATAAGCCACTGAGCCCAGCCTTTTTTCTTACTTCCCAAATCCCAGAAGTCATTTTTAAGTTTTCCTTCTCTCCTATATAAACTTCATCAGCAAGTCCTATCAGTTATAGATTCAAAATATATCCAGAATTAATCTACTTCTCTTCATCTTTATGGCTGCTACCCTGAGTGGAGCCATTTTCATTTCTCACCTGGGTCCATCCAGTAACTTCCTAGTTGCTCCCCTGTTTCCACTTGTGCCCTGCTATAATCCACTGTCTACATGGTAACTAGAATGAAAATTTCAAATTATACATTGCATCATGTTCCTTTCTTGATCAGAAGCCCTCAGTGCCATTTCCCCACACTTTGAAGTCCACAGTCCTTCCTCTGCCCCACAAAGCCCTCTGTGATCTGGCTCCTGCCTAAATCTCTGACTTTATCTCCTTCCCTGTATTCCTTGCTATCTTTTCTCTAGTCATGGGCCTTTCTGTTCATCAAACCTACCAAGCTTATTCCCTCTCTTGGGGCCTTTGCAGTTGCCATGTTGTCTCTCTAAATAGCCTTCCCCCATATCTTTATATTGGCCACGTCTCACTTCATTTAAATCTCTGCTCAAGCAGCATCACCTTACAGAAGACTTCCCTGATCACCCTCTCTGCTTTCTTCCACAGTCCTCTCTGTTATTCTCTATGACATCATCATACTTATTGTCTTCTGGAAGTATCTTGTTCATTAACTTTATTATCTTTCCCTAGCCATTTGACTATAAGCCATATGAGGGCATTGGTCAGATCTGTCTTGTTCTTTGCTGATACTATCACAGCTAGAGCGGTATTTGGCGTACAGTAGATAGATTACTCAGGGATTATTGGTTGGGTGGACAGGAAGGTGGGTGAATAAATACTTATTAAGTTCTTTACTGACTATAGCATGTTGGTTCTTCTGGAGCATCTCCGAATTGACCCTTTGTACAGAATTCTTTCCCACCTTAACTAATTCTACTTGAATGCCTTTATGCATTCCTCTCTCCCTACCAAAAAATATGTTTTAGGCATGAAAAGTTTGAATTCAGTTGAAATGGCAGTTGCTCATCTTCTCTTCTGCCTTTCATTCAGATGTCACACCTTGTACCACTTTTTTTTTTAGACAAAATCTCACTATGTCACCCTGGGTAGAGTGCTGTGACATCAGAACTCACAGCAACCTCAAACTCTTGGGCTTAAGCAATTCTCTTGCCTCAGCCTCACAAGTGGCTAGGACTACAGGTACCCGCCACAATGCCCAGCTATTTTTTTGTTGCAGTTGTTATTGTCATTTAGCGGGCCCTGGCCGGGTTCGAACCTGCCAGTCTGGGTGTATGTGGCCAGCACCCTACCCACTGAGCTATAGGCGCTGCCACCTTGTGTCACATTTTGTATAGGAACCTGGATGGGACTTTGGTGGAGGGATAACCAGTGTACCTTTTCATTCCTCAGACTGACTAAGTGTGGTGCTGGATTAGAAGCCAGAGATTTCAGCTAGAAATTTAGTCCTGATGTCTCACCCCTCAGTATTGGGAATCTGCTTTTGCTTTCTGCCCTCTCTCAAACAATATTTTAATTTTTAATGTCATTTTCCATCAGCTACTAATCCTGTTAGAACAGGATGAGACTAAGGTGGAGCAGTAGAGAGGGGTCAGTCAGTTTCAGTTCATCTTCAGAAAGGAGTTGAGAGATTACAAATTGTGAAGCCCCCTTTGTCTGGTCACCAACTTTAAATGTGATGACTTCCACTCTACCTGTTTTTGAGTTAAAAAGCACTTAAGTGTTTATGGGACCAATTGTAAGTTTTCTTTTAATATTTGATGAAGTAGGAATGAACCCTGGAAATGACCACTTTCCTTTTTTGTTTCCTTCCTTTCTGTTTTGTTTAATTTAGGAGGTTCATCAAGAACGGATTGCATTAGAAAACCAACTGGAACAACTTCGTCCAGTCACCGTGTTGTGACACCCATGGTTCAAGTGACAGTGAATGACCTCATCTGCCAAGATCTTTCTTTCTCATTTGAATGTTTGAACTCCACTACTTGTCATAGATGTTTGATTGTGTCAAAAGCTGTGAGCAGTGGAATATAATCCATATGACCTTTTCCCTTGTAATTCACTTGTACATTTTACTGTGGTGGAAAATACTTCGACTAATTATCACACTTGAAATTGTAATTATCAGTAGAATCTCTCCCCATTCTTAAGCACTTCCTCAAGGTGTTAGATGCTGCTCCTTACCAAAAATCAGTCTTCTAGCAAATAAAAATAATTGAGCATTATTTATTTAAGGAATTTATGATTTGTACAAAACCTTCTAACCAAGTACCTTCAGGATGCTTGTTTTATTTTTGTATGTATATCACATACAGTAGGTTGGGTTCCTGAATAATTAGGATTCCAACTGGATAGTCTTTGGCATGATGATAATAAAAACAAAAGCTAAAATAAAATGAAAGACTCAGATTTAGACTGGCGCTGTTCCCTCCACCACTATATGCCAAAAATTGCTTCTCTAGTGCCATTTTGATATTATATCTAGCTATAAATAATACATGACTGTTGTTTTCTATTGAATATCAAAGGCTTATTGGGTCTTTACACTTCTGTAAAGTGGAGGTTTTGGCAGTGAGCTATTTAACTTGGCCAATGTAGGCCATCAACCCAGATAACTCAGTCCTTTCATGTAAATTTTTGGGCAAAAGCAATCTGCTTTAACTTCCTCACCCGATCAAATTAAATAAATAGTTGCTAGAGCTCTACTTTTATCCTGCATGGGATAACATATATGTAAATGCATGAGTTTGGAAACCCATCAAATATGAAAGGCAGATGAGACTATTTGAATTGGGTAACATTTGTTCTTTGAACCCAGGCATCCAAACTGGGGAAGAAAGGGAGATGGTTGTTACCTTCAATTTAACAATCTCTGATAGTTATTTTCATCAACTTCGACTACAAATGTATCGGGTATAAAGAAATAATGAAAGGAAGTGGTCTTCATGGTGGATATATGACTGTTTTGTTCTCTGTGAAGTATACCCCTGGGAAATGATTGGTTTATATCAGGTTCGGAGGAGCCCAACTAGCTCCAATGCAGGCGATGTAAACCAATAAGCTCGATTTAAGTAGCTGTTGCTTCTTCTGAAAGCCCAAGGCAAAAGTGGGAACATAGGATCACAGGGTCACTGGCCCTCAAAAGGCATGCCAGCTTTAACATCACTTTAAGAGATTAATGGTGGGGCGGTGCCTATAGCTCAGTAGGTAGGGTGCTGGCCACATATACCCAGGCTGGCAGGTTCAAACTCAGCCTGGGCCAGTTAAACAAAAATGACAACTGCAACAACAACAATAAAAATATAGCTTGGTGCCTGTAGCACACTGGTAGCGGCACTAGCCACATACACTGAGGCTGGTGGGTTCGAACCTGGCCCAGGCCTGCCAAACAACAATGGCAACTGCAATAAAAATAGCTGAGTGCTATGGCGGGTGCCTATAGTTCCAGCTACTTGGAAGACTGAGGCAAGAGAATTATTTAAGCAAGAGTTGGAGGTTGCTGTGAGCTGTGACACCACAGCACTCTACTGAGGGTGACATAGTGAGACTTTGTCTCAAAAAAAAAAAAGACTAATGGCAAGAAATACTGTCATGCATTTTTCTAATTTCCCCCTTTTTAAGTTAGTGGGGTAGGGTGTGCCTAGGGTCCTTTTTGGAGCAGTTTAGATAGTTTACAATATGTGGGATTAAACCTTTGATTTCAGTAGAGCTGATAGCTTGCAGAAGAAGTAGGCATTTACTTAATGCTTCCTCATTCCATTGGTAAGCTTTATCAACAGCTTAACAGCAGAGGAGAAAGGCACAAACAGATGATGTTTTTCCAAAGAAAACCAAATTATGAATCTATTCCATGCATGTTGAATTGACTTGATTTTGAAAATTGTGAAACTTGAACCATTTCTCTGTTTTTTTTATCTTCCCTTTTGGTTGCCCTTTTTGTTCTTGTCTGGGAAGGATTGAGAGTGTGTTTAAACCCTTCCTAAGATGGGTCGGTGCGATTTTTAGGTAATCTCTTTCCCCATGTCCTGAGATCTGGGAGCTGCAACACATGTTCTCAGCAGTGTTCTTACTGCAGACTTTTCACAGTGCACTTGGCTTTCCGGGGAAGACTAGCATATGCATTTTATCTCATAATCTTCTAGAACACATGCACTCACTTGGGATAGCACTTCATATCCATTAACAAGACGTATGAACTAAGGAATGTTAGTATACACTATACATTTTAAAAATATTGACGTGCTTTTTCTTTCCCGTGAAGTCAATGCCAGGGTGAGCCAAATCAGGATGTTGGAGTTTTGTTCAGTTGGCTTGGTTTTCATTAAAGGAAAACACTCGCATTGGACAATCAAAGTTCTCTGAGTTTTGTTGTCTTATCAATAGTTTAAGATAGGCTTTGCATTAAAGCACACACCAATACTGTCTACACCCAATCTTCTTGACAGGACTTAATTGTGACTACAATTGCTTAGTTGCTTAGAAGTAGATTTTTTAAAAACATGTATTTGTGTGTGTATATACACAGACACATGCAACAGCCATAACTATTATTATGTTATTACCTAACTAGTGCTCATCTTCTATTTCTCTGTTGTCTTAGGATGTGCACTTTTAATTTAAGGTTATTATGCCTGATGATGTTTCTGTGAGCCTTTAATGCAGCAGTTCTCAACCTGTGGGTTGTGACCCCTTTGTAACAATGAAAATACATTGCGGCATTGGGAAGGTTGAGAACCACTGCTTTAATGTGATTTAAAGGGAAGCTGGGTTATTGAAATCACCATTATACCTCTACTATGAAACAACTCTAAACTTAGACCTGCTCATTGGGGAGGATTGTATAGACAGAAGGTCAATGTTGCTCCTGTCTGTGGGAGTTGAGTTACCTTCTTATTAAGTGGTCTTCCCTAGTGGGATTCTACAGTCCCACAGATGAAAGCACAGTAGGAGCTCAGCATCTCTTGTATGTGGCATATTACTTTTGCCAACTTCTTATCCAGCAAATATTGAAGCAAAACCAAAAGGTAGATATCTGGAATGAGTGTGTGTGTTGTAATAAAGGCAGATATTTGCCTTATGTGGAAGTATCTGTTTCACAGATATTAACAGTGTTTGGGCTTGATTGGGAGGAGAGTAGATTAGCTGTAAGCTGTGCCCGTTATTGGAAAGTAAGGTATCAGAACTGGGCAGGACTGGTATTCATCCCCTGCAGTTTGCTTGTGGGGAAACCAATGCCGTAAGAAGTGTTTGACCCAAGAATCCATGGAAAGAGGTAGCTAGCAGCAGATCTTTATGGATTCCGAGTTAGGACTTCCACCCTCTATCAATGCTAAAAATAGATGAGAAGGGTTTTTTTTTTTTCCTATTTGTCACATTGAATTTCATTGACTTAATTAGTCTTGAAATATGAAGACATGTTTTTGAGGGTTTAGATCTAGAAATTTCTCCCGGACTGAAGTGAAAAAAGCTGAAGGAAAAGAATATGATCGAACTATTTGTTCTTCTGAACCACCTCACCTTTCATGATGCAGTAAGTTGCTCTAAGTTTCTTGGCAGAACTTTTGACAGCTGTTACTTTCAGTGCATTCCATTCCTGTATTCCTTATGGGGTTTTGTTTTTAAAATAGACTACTGTGATTAAAATGAACTCAATATGTAGTAAGTTATCATTTTCTTCAATATAGCTTTGGTTCCTTGGGTCACAAATGTTTAATTTCAGCATATGTTAGGGTGAGTAATCAAAAACACGAATTTTCCTTTGATTTCCTACCAGTGTCTGAACTATCATAAAGCATTCTTCTCTTCAGATGTGATTTGATTCTATAGTATGTTTCTAAGTGATATTTGTCTGTTTCTTACATGCTCTCACAGCCATTGTAATAATAGATGTGTACTCAGAAGATCAATAAGGTAATATCTGAAATTGATGTGTTCTTTGCAATTAAGGCAGACATTTGCAAATGCCTTCTTTTAAGCAGTACTTGGAAAGATTTCAATTGCAGCATAATACCTTAGAGCTAAAAATATTTGTTCAGTATAAACTAGAATCACACCTTCTGACTAGGTACCACCAAGGAGATGTGATTTTTACAGTATTAAAAAAATGTAATTTACCAGAACAGGCAGATTCTCCCATATTATTGACAAGTTTGGCTCATTAGATTGTGGTCTGAACACTATGAATGTGAACAAAATGAAATAGCAGTTAAGAAGCCTTTTCCCAGGGTGGTGCCTGTGGTGCAGTGGGTAGGGTGCCGGCCCCATATACCAAAGGTAGCGGGTTCAAACCCAGCCTTGGCCAAACTGCAAAACAAAAAAATAGCTGGGTATTGTGGTGGGCGCCTGTAGTCCCAGCTACTCGGGAGGCTGAGGCAAAGAGAATCACCTAAGCCCGGGAGTTGGAGGTTACTGTGAGCTGTGTGACACCACAGCACTCTATGGAGGGCGATAAAGTGAGACCCTGTCTCTACAAAAGAAAAAAAAGCAGCGTTTTCCCTCTTTATTTAAATAGAACCCTAGTAACTTTGGCTTCTCTTTCCAACTGGTTTACTGCGTTTCCAGTGTGCTCTTTTATAACTGATTCCAAAGGATCAGTTGAACTTGTATTTTCATCATGGATGTTTTGTTAGGGCTTTCCTTGGCCTCATGACTCAGTCCCCACTCCTAGTAAGAAGTGGGGATTTGGTTCTAGGGAGCCCTCAGCTGGCATGTCTTGCTCCTCCCTTGGCATAGGTTAAGGGAGGTTGCTTACCAACTCTGACACATCAGTCATTGATGGCAGTTTGAATATGAGTATCACTCTGTGAGCCACCCTGCTTTGATTGTTTTTAAGGAGAAATGCATCTAGTTATGTGAACCTCCCAAGAGCAGCAGATAAGGAGGGCCCGACTTTAAAAGCAATGCAGATTCTAAGAGCTACTTGCCCTTCCCCCGCAAATAGGCTTTTGGGGGGGCTGCCTTACCCACATGCTCTGAGGCAGCCAGTCTGTTAGTGTGAGCAAGACACCCCAGGCATATAGTTGCTTTATGCTTATATAGTGATTTTCTACATTTCCTAACACATGTGATCATAAAGGAACCTCTTCTCAGAGGCCTTGCAGGGTTTCAATAAGACAGGACTTGTTCTAATTACAGAAGCCTTGATCTGTTGTCAGCAATTGGGGAATACTGATTTTTTATGTTTTCTGAATCCTCCTGTCTTGCTGTTAGCTAATTTCATGGCCCTGGAAAGTTAGAGAAAGTGAGTTTATGACTCTGAAGACCAGAGGACACCAGACTTCAGGAGGACTTAAATCGGAATTTGGGGACTATAATGAGGAACTTTTAGATATCAGTTCCTCTTGAACAACAGGACTAGATCTAAAGCTCCTTAAGGGAGCTCTGCTGTGAGACTGGAACAGATGATGTGATAACCCCATGGTGTGGAGATGGGATCAACTGAGTTGTGTTAGTTTTGTTTTAAGTCAACTTGTATGAGAGTGTCAATTGCATCTATCTTGGGAACCAGGTATAACCTTTTCTTTAACACTGCCGTCCTTTTTGTCTTCAGCACAAATAAAGTGTTCAAGTGAACCTGAGGCAAGAAGAGCCACTTAAGTCCTCACAGCTGTTGGCAGAGAGATAATGTGCTGATGGTCTATTTTAACCTTGAAAGTAAAAATGTATATTTTTTCACTATAGGTACATTGATCAGTAAAAGTGTAACAGCAAAGTATATATTTGATGCCTTGTCTTTTTGTGGTAATGTGCTAACAAGTTGTGTTAACATTTTACTCAACCAGAGCCTCATTCATTTGCTAAGCCTTTGGCACATTATGTATATTGACCTTAAACATAAATCCCTGAAAGTGTCCTATAATCGGATTGTAACTTGTAGACTCAAGCTAACCTTACTGCCTCTTTTTCACACTTGTTGAAGTCTGTGAAGAACATAGTAGGTTAAGGATCTCCAATTTTGGGAAATATACATGATGTGAAACTGGGGTGCTATGTTAAAAATAAACGTATGGTAACTAAGTATGGCTTTTATGGAGTCTTGGTGTCAATATTCTGTGGTTTGCCTTTGGTTTCATGTGCATTTAATGTGAAATGTGATGTGAAAATGAGTTGGAGGTCTTCCCAATTAAACCAAAATCTGAGATTTGGTTATTTTCACCCCCTGCTGATTAGAGACAAGTCCTTAAATACCTGCACACAGTAAACACTTGGCAACCCTGAGATAGCATGGCTAGCTCATTGTGCAGTTTAAGGATCCACTGAATTGAGAACTTGGCATAATGCAGGGCCAGGTTATTTATCTCATCAGAGTTCTTTTAGTTAAAAAGTGTTCCATTCAGCTGGGCACGGTGTCTCATGTTTATAATCCCAGCACTTTGGGAAGTTGAGGCAGGACTACTTCAGGCCAGTAGTTCGAGACAAGCCTGGGCAACATAGTCTGTATAAAACCTTATCTCTACAAAAAATGTAAGAATTAGCCAGGCACGTGGCATACACCTGTAATCCTAGCTACTTGGGAGGCTGAAGCAGGAGGATCACTTGAGTGTAGGCGTTTGAAGTGGCTGTATGCTGTGATGACACCACTGCATTCTAGTCAGGGCAACAGAGCAAGACCCTGACTCAAGAGAAGGATCAGAAAGACTTGGCTTCAAATCCCAACCATGTAATCTGGCACCCCAGTTACAGTTTCTTACATTTAAAGTTTAAGTAATTTCAGGAGGCACCAGTCTCCTATCAGGTTGAGGGTTTTATTCCATACTGTGAATGCAAATGGTGGGCTACACACAGGATAGTTCCAATCTAGTAGTTTCAGAGAACAAACTAACCCTGCAGCTTGGACACTGGACGTCACCAGGCCTTGTTTCCAAGTATTGATGAGGATCACTAGGTCATTTGCTTTCGCGATAAAAGAGATCTGAGCTCATCTAGGCAAGTGGTTTTCAAAGCGTGGCCCCCAGACCACCAGTACCAGCATCATTGGGAAACTTATTAGAAATGCAAATTCTTGCCACCCCCACCCTCACACCCCCCATATCCCCTACCCCACCAACTAATTGAATCAGAAATCCTGGGAGTGGGACCTGGCAACCTGTGTGCTATCAAAGCCTCCAGGTGACGCTGAACTACTGACTAGCCAACCTTATAGTCAAAGGACTGTGGTACAGAAAGGCAAACTGCCTTATCTAGAGTCTCAGCTAGTTCAAAGCAAAGGCTAATTGTGTTCCCAGGGCATGTATTTTTGCTGTGCTTGTGTCCACACAGATATTTAATGTGACCTTACTGTGTAACTGATCACTGAGGATCTGGAGATGAGACCAAGAAGACAGAACCCCTTCCCTCATGAAGGCCACAGCCCAGTGGGACAGAAACCTGCAAATGCAATGCCATGCAGAGTGGGCGAGGTGCTGTGATGTTAGAGTAGGCTGACTGCTGTAACAAAGACCCAGTGAATCTTACTCATCCCACCGTCCAGGTGGGTGTTCATGGTTGTGCCATTTTCCTTATTCAGAGGCTGAGATGCCTTCCATGTGTGGCTCCACTGTCCTCTCTAGGCCTAGGGAGTTTTCTTTTTTTAGCCAGTGGTTAAAGAAAAGGAAGACTTGAGAAGATACAATTATCCTTCATGTAAGTGACACACATCACTTCTATTCATATGACACCAGTTAACCACAAGGGACAATGGAAAATGTAGTCTAGCTGTATGCTCAGGAGGAAAAAGTGGTAGTAAGCACAATGACCGCTAGCAGACATAAGGCCAAGTTGCTCTGAGGATACACAGGAGGGGCATTGAATTCAGATTGTGGGGACCCAGAAAGGCTCTGTGAAAGAGTCCTCAAAGAGGGATAGGCATTAACTAGGAATAAGAGGATGTTCCCAATAGAGGGGCTGCACGTGCAGCAAGGTAGGGGGAGAGCATGGTCTATTCTGGGAACTGCAGAGAGATTCTCCTATGGAAGGAATGGATGGTGTCTATTTTGAGTTGCTGGTGACAATATGTGAAACTGATACTGATAAAGAAAAGGACTTTGTTTCTTGCAGTTATGGAGGCCTCATCTGGTGAGCATCTTCTTGCTGGTGGGGACTCTCTACAATGGTGAGGCAGCTGAGCATGCTAGCTCATGTCTCTCTTCCTCTTCTTATAAAATCACCAGTCCCATTCCCATGATAGCCCATTAATCCACGAATGGATTCATTCATTAGTAAGGGCAGAGCCCTCATGACCCAATCATGTCTTAAAGGCCCCAGCTCTCAATACTGCCACGTTGGGGATTAAGTTTCAACATGAGTTTCTTGGGAGGACAAACATTCAAACCATAGCAGATGGACATGGACTGTGGAAGGGAGGAGGTGGTACAGGTTGGACACATGTCCAGAGGAGAAGCATGAGAAGGCACAAAGTGTCCTGAGATTACAGCTCTTTTCAAGACTTAAGAACAAATGCACGAAGTTGCTTACTTTGCTGGTATTCAAGGAACAATTTGTGTTCCCCAGTTTTTTTCTTCTCCGTAGACAGGAAATGCTTCACTGGAAGATTCTGTAAGCTACTGATTCTGACATAGACCAAATCTGTTAGTTTGATTTAGTATATATCTTCTGGCATGTGTTTGGAAAAGGACCAAAGGCCAGAACACAAGGGACTAAACCCACAGAGACAGGGGTCCTAGTGGACGATGGGAGACTTCTTCCATCCTCAACTCTTTCTTTTTAGGGGAGATATCAGGTGTCCTGAGATGATTGAGAGGTTCAGGACTCCCTTTTCATCAAGAAGACTATCAAAGGGCACAAATGAATTTGTAAATGAAGCTGAAACATCCGATTCCTTTTGAACAAGAGTACTCAATGGGTTTATTTAAGACTTCTGAAAAACTGCAAGTGAAAATGCTTCAAGTGGGGCATTTTACGGCAAACTTCCAACTTCAAAGAACCCTGCCATATTGTGTTTCAAATCTGAGATGTTCTGGAAGGGTGAACAATAGTATTTGTAGGCATCTGAGTGGTATTTACCTTATTACAATTTTCTTTCAAACAGACTGGAAAGCATCTTTATCTTTGAGTATTAGATTATAACTCAGATATATCTTCCTTTATTTGCCCTGAGATCCTGTTAGCAGATTTGGCAGAAAGAAGGAATTATTATGGAAACTGTAAAATTATCAAGATTCATCTGGGAGAATCCTCTAGCATCATAATCAGAAGACATAAATAATATGCAGGCAGTCCCAGATTGCAGAAAAGATGTGTTCCTGAGAATGTGTTTAGGTCAGATTTGGATGTAACTTGGGTCCCTGATGGACAGTGCATCATATATGGTAATAATAATCATAATAACAATACTGTAATAGCTCATGTGGCAATAATAACACAGTATAATACTGTAGTAATAATAATAGCTTGTGCTATAATATTTGGGGCGAGAGGGAACATTATTATAATACTATTGTGCTCTTTTAATTCAAACAGAACATAAAAACAAACTCATATGAAAAGTTTAGATAGGAGAAATTAAAAAAAAAAACCATGTATTGAAAGCTAACACTCGCCTAATGTTGCATCAGTGTCTTGCTTCCTGGAAGGGGCGTTTCTGGGACAAGAAGGGAGGCTGCCACTAATCAGGAGGTGGTGGCGGGATGGCGCTGGAGGGGATGGATGCTGCTGGAGCATCGGGCTTTGATCCTGCGGCTGGAGGAGGGGAGCTCACCGCTCTAGTCGGT
>CAUYON010092146.1:0-20588 GCA_963573935.1 Arctocebus calabarensis
CTAGAATACACACCTAGCCTTGATGGACAAATCAAGACTTGGGGTTAAGGGATGGAAAATAGTATTTCAAGCAAATGTAAATCAGAAGAAAGGAGGGGTTGCAATCTTATTTTCAGATACAAGCAGATTTAAAGCAACTAAAGTTAAGAAAGACATAGATGGACATTTTATATTGGTCAAAGGAACAACACAACAAGAAGACATTTCAATTTTAAATATTTATGCATTCGATTGAAGCATTCAAATCCTGCCAGGTTGGGATTTTAAAGCTCACAAGAATCCAACTTAAATGCTTTCAGATTTATGAAACAGACCTTGATGGGTCTGAGCAATATGATATACCATAACAGTAAAATAGTCATGGACTTTACAACCCTCTGACAGAATTGGACAGATTTTCTAAACAGAAGAAACAAAGATATAAGTGACTTAAATGTGATCCTAGAACAAGTGGGATTAATAGACACATATAGAACACACCATCTGAAAGTTAAGGAATATACATTTTTCTTGTGAGCCCAAGGCATATACTCCAAAATTGACCACATCCTAGGATACAAATCAAATCTCAGAAAAATCAAAAGAATAGAAATTTTACCCTGTATCTTCACAGACCACAAGGCAATAAAGATGGAACTCAACTCCAATAAAAACGTTCATTCCCACACAAAAGCATGGAAACTGAACAACCTTATGCTGAATAATAGTTGAGGTCAGGAAGAAATAAAAGAGGAAATCATTAAATTCCTCAAACATAACAATAATGAAGACACAAGTTACCAAAATCTGGGGGATATAGCAAAAGCAGTCTTAAGAAGGAAACTTATCACATTAGATATCTACATTCAAAAAAACAGAAAGATAGTGCATCAACAAACTCATGAACCATCTTATGGAACTGGAAAAAGTATAATCTAATCTCAAACCCAGAAGAAGAAAAGAAATAATCAAAATTAAGTCAGAGATTAATGAAATTGAAAACAAAAGAATCATTCAGAAAATTAACAAAACAAAAAGTTTTTTGAGAAAATAGATAAAGTCAGTAAACCTTTAGCCAATTAAGTAGAAGCAGAAAAGTAAAATCTCTATTAACCTCAATCAAAAATGATGAAAGGGAAATAACAACAGATGCCACAGAAATACAAGAGATCATCTCTGAGTACTATAAGAAACTCTTTATGCCCAGAAATTTGACAATGTGTAGGAAATGGATCAATACCTGAAATCACACCCTCTCCCTCGACTTAATTAAGAAGAAATAGATCTCTTGAACAGACTGATTTCAGGAACTGAGATTAAAAAATAAAAATAAAAAATCTCCCAACACAAAAACTGCCCTTGTCAGGATGGCTTCACACCAGAATTCTATCCAGCCTTCAAAGAAGAGCTTATATCCATACTGTATGGATTATTCCAAAAAAATTGAAAAGGAAGGAATTTTTCCGAACACATTGTATGAAGCAAACATCACCCTGATACCAAAAGCAGGAAAAGACACAACTAAAAAGGAGAATTTCAGACCATTTTCACTAATGAATATAGATACAAAAATTCTCAATATAATCCTAGCCAATAAATGGTAGCTATACATTAAAAAAATTATTCATCATGATCAAGTAGGTTTCATCCCAGGGACTCAAGGCTGGTTTAACATATGAAAGTCTATAAACGTAATTCACCACATCAAAAGAAGCAAAAAAAAGACCATATGATTCTCTCAATGGATGCAGAAAAAGCATTTGATAAAATACAGCATTGTTTTCTAATTAGAACACTTAGGATTTTAAGCATAGGTGGCACAGTTCTTAATCTGACCAAAGCCATCCACGACCAACCCACAGCTAATATTATACTGAATGGAGTAAAACTGAAAGCTTTTCCACTTAGAATTGGAACTGGACAAGGTTGTCCTCTATCACCACTACTATTCAACATAGTGCTGGAAGTTGTAGCCAATACAATCAGGCAAGAGAAGGAAATAAAGGGCATCCAAATGGGTGCAGAGGAGGTGAAACTCTTGCTCTTTGCCAACTGTATGATCTTATACTTAGAGAACCCCAAAGGCTCAACCACAAGACTCCTAGAAGTTATCTAAAAATACAGCAATATCTCAGCATATAAAATCAATGTCCACAAATCAGTCACCTTTGTATGGCTTGAAATGTGAATCTCTATTTTTAGCCCGATATGGCTGGTCCTCCTAATGTGTTAGAGAACTGTGTTCATGCTGTGGTGTGTTCATACCAGAACATTCCTGAAACTGTGGCCTTGTGTCTGCTCTTAAAGTTTGAAGTATGCCAGAGTTACTCAGAACTTCCCACTCAAGTCAGACCTTCAATTTGTACTTTCCTGAAGGGTCAGACACAGACAGTAGGAAATGAACATAAGAATGAGACAATACAAGGTGGTGGCAGGTGGTGAGTATCTGCAGGAGACATGTAGGGGAGAGGGAAGATGAGAGAGAGAGGGGTAGAGATAGAAAAGAAGGAAGAGAAAGAGAAAAAAAGAGGGAGATGTAGAGGTAGAGAGGGAAGAAGAAATAGAGGGGGAGAGAAAGAGAGAGACCAAGAGAGAGGGAATAAGAAGTAGGGAGACAGAAAGAGGGACAGTAGGAGAAAGGGAGTGGCAGAGAGACAGAAAAGGGGAGGGAGAGATGGAGGGCAGGAAAGAGACAAAGAGACAGAGATTAGATAGATAGATAGATAGATAGAGATAGAAAGAAAGCAAGAGAAAAAGGAGAGATAGAGAAAGAGAGAAAAAGAAAGGGAGAGAGGGATACTTTCCAGTTGCTGAAAGTAACAGTGGTAAATACTGTAAGAGAGGAGATATCTTTTTAAACATTTATATAAATGTATGGGGTACAAGTGTAATTTTTTTTACATGAATAGATTGTATAGTGGTGAAATCAGGGCTTTTAGTATATCCATTACCCAAATAATGTACATTGTACACACTAATTCCTTATCATCTACCCCAACCTTCACCATTCTGAGTCTCCATTATCCATCAATCCATACTCTATGTTCACGTGTGTATGTCACAAAGCTCCCACTTTTAACAAGAAATGTGTTATTTGTCTTTCTTGTCTCACTTGTTTCACATAAGATAATGGTCTCCAATCCCATCCATGTTGCTGCAAAAGACATGTTTTCAATTTTTTTATAGATGAATGATATTCACACACAATGTAATAGTGTTTTCTTTATCCAGTCATTTGTTGGATACTTAGATTCTGTATCTTTGCTGTTGTGAACACTCCTGCAAAAAACATATGCATATAGGCATCTTTTTGATACAATGATTTCTTTTCCTTTGTATATACACCGAGTAGTGGGATTGCAGGACTGAATGGTAGTTCTATTTTTTATTTCTTTAAGAAATCTCCATATAGTTTTCTATAGAAGTTGTACTAAATTATGTTTCCACTAACAGTGTATAAGAATTCCCTTTTCTCTACATCCTTACCAACATTTGCTGTTTTTTGTCTTTTTAATAATAGGCATGCTGACTGAAGAAACACAATATCTCCTTATGATTTAATTTTTTTTCTTTGATGATTAGTGATGTTGAGCATCTTTCATATGCCTATTTGCCAGTTGTATGTCTTTTTAAAAAAACATCTATTCATGTCCTTTGGCTACTTTTTAATGGAATTATTTATTCTTTATTGTTATTGTTGAATTGTTTGAATTCCTTATAAATTCTACAATCAGTCCCCGGTTGTGTAGTGGCTGTATTGATTTTCTTTTTATGTTTTTTTCTAGGCAGAGTATTTTAGCTTAGTTAAATCTAATTTATCTATTTTTGCTTTTGTTGGCTGTGTATTTGAAGTCTACAAGAGTTTTCTCTAGATTTTCTTCTAGTATTTTTAGGTATTTAGGTATTATATTTAATCTTTTAATACATTATGATTTTTTTTATTTGTTTAGGGGAAGAAATAGGGTTTCAGTTTTCTTCCTTTGTATGTGGCTATCTAATTTTCCCAGCACCATTTATTGAAAAGAGCATCCTTTACCCAGTGTATGTCAATGATCAGTTGACTGTAAATACTTGGTTACATTATTTTATGGGTTATTTATACTATACAATTGACCTATGTGTCTGATTCTTATACCAATGCCATGCTGTTTTGGTTACTATGGCCTTGTAGTATGATTTGTTTTCTCTATTTCTGTAAAAATGACATTAGCATTCTGATAGAACTTGCACTGAATCTGTAGATCACTTTGGATAGTAGGGTTATTTTAGTAATAGTTAATTCTTCTAATTCATGAGCACAGAATGTTTTTCCATTAATTTGTGTAATTTATATTTTCTTTCATCAGTGTTTTGTAGTTTTTCTTGTAGAGCTCTTTCACCTCCTTGATTTAATATATTCTTGTCTATTTTATTTTTTGTAGCTATTTGCAATATTCTCAGTTTGGTTCTTAGGTAGATCTTTATTGTTGTATAGACATACTATGCTCTTAGTCTCCCACTCTCTTCTGATCTTGGAAGCTAAGCAGGATCTGGTTTGATTGGTACTTCGATAAGAGAGGGGAGATATCTAAAGAGGATTTTAAGATAAGTCTCTGTGCACTATTCTGGGAAAATTCTTGTGCTGTTGCTTTAAAGAAACTAAGAACAACTTACAGAATTCAATTTTATGAAATCTGGATGCTTTGACTTGTAGAGGTAGGATTCTAAGAGATCTTGCTATATTCAGATCAGAGAACCTATATTTTAACAGATTTGTTGAATTAGCTGATTTCAAATTAGAAGCAGTCATGATTCCCTGAAGAAGCAGTATGCATGCAATAATGGACCAATGCATACAGCAAGAGAGATCTGTGTTCCAGTCCTGGCTTAGTGCTTTCTTCTCCATTTGTCCTGGAGCTTATCATTCACTCACTGTCTGCTACTCTGTTTCCTCCTCTGCATGGAGTGAGGCTAAATGATACAGGTTTGTGGTGAGACACTCATGAACTCAGTCAAGTGAAAACATTTTATAAAATGGAATGTGTTACAATCATTCAAGGGAATATGATTCAAATGACATTTCTTGGTGGGGTTCATCTGCCTCCCACAAAATGAGGGTCAGTTTACTAATGCCACCCTGATAGAATAAATTGTCTCAATTCATGTCTTCTATTTTTCCTTTTACTAAATTGGAAACACAACTCTCATTGCTTATAAATGAAAATTGCTAAAGGGTGCATATGAGAGAAATGTCTACAGAAATTTTACTCAAATTGGCTTAAATAATCTAAAGTGTGGAGGAGGAAGCTATAAAGTTTTCTCAAGAATAAAATGTGTGACCAGGCCCTGTGAGTTACAGCCTCCATGGCTACAGAAGTCACAGGGCCCAAGGGTGGTAGGAAAAGGGTTCTTTAGGTTTTCAAGGGTGTGTTCCTAAATATCTGTGTGCACATGTGTCCTGTGTGTGCTAGTGCTCTAATTAAAGATGTGGTGGCAGCTTTAAGCAGGTAGGTTTCCAGAGCCAACAAATGAGTTGCTTTTCAGAAAAAGTGGAGTTTTCCTTGGCTCTGCTACCAGCTGCTTTATCTGTTTATATTTTAAACATGTGTTTTCAAAGTACCAGTCCCTGAAATATTTTGGCTACAGGAAGGTATAAGATTTATAGTTGCAAGTCCAGAGAGAAGGTGAACTGTTAGGGAGAAGTTGGCAATAGGCTGGGTCATTCAAAAGAGAGCCAATTAAAGTCTTGCCAGGGAGTGCAGAGAGAACCACAAGCAAGGACCCTCCATGGGAAAAGATCTCTCTCCAGCTCTGAGTAGAAATCCATGTCTAAGAATTTTAGTTTTGATAATCAGATGGAGTTCTTGTAATTAAAGAGAGACTATTGAGCTTTAACAGGAGAGAGTGAGTCCTTTCACATTAAGATTTTTTTGTTGACTCCCTTTATACTATCTCACTACAATGTTGTCATATCTGGATACTTTTTTAGTGCACTTATGGCCACTTGTATAAATATTTTACCTACCCCACCAGAATTTGAGCTCTAGGAGTTCATATCACATTTACCTGTATACTCATCAGTGTCTAACACAGTGCCTAGTACATAGGTGATGCTTACTAGAAATGTTGGTTGCATAAATGATCAAATGATGAAAACATAGAGCAAGGTTCTGATGAAAGATTCATTCTTTCCACATTTACTTACTGAATATCTGATATATGCTAAGACCTGTTATAGGCATTCAGAAGATATGGAGAGCACATTATATGTAAATATAACAGGAATGGTCCTAATAATAACTTCTTTCGTTTCCCTTTTAATATCCCTATCTTCTGTGAATTTCTTGCCTAAGTTCAGGTCCTGGTTTGCACGGTCTTGTAACTCCCACTCTTCTGGTCCTATTTCCCTGAGTAAGACCTGTCAGGACTTACTTTTTGTTGGACTTAAATAGAAATTTGAAATAGTCCCAGCCTAGACTAGCTCTCTCAGGTCTATTTGACAGCAACAGGAGTTTTTCAAGTTCCTCTTTTTTTTTTTTAATTGTTGCTATTGTTTTTCTGTGAGATCTCAGAAGGCTAAATGAGGCTCTGTAGGTTACAAACAGATGACTTTTTCCTCAACTCAAGGAAACATTTTCTACTAGAGCTGCCTAACAATGAAACTAACTCAAGAAATGCTCCCTGCTATTCAAGAAGAGGAGAATCTCTGAATGAGAGATAAGATGAAACTTGGTGGACTGTAGTGGGAGTTTCTATCTTGAGTAGCAGAGAGAGCATAGCATTATAATCCTCTAGAATTAGATGCCATGCATGGTTCACACACGTCTACTTCTGATACGATCCTAGTCGTTAGGTATCAGATTAGCTGCTCAAGGCATCACCTTCAAAATGTAAGAGAGCTCTACTGCTATTTTTTAACTTCTGTCTGGATCTGAATTGTATAACCTAAACGATGGCAAGGAGGTTCTACCAATCAGTGATGGCAGGTCCTGGAGGCTGTCTCAAATTGAAAGGCAATTTAAGATGACAGGGAAAGCTGTGGTCATTCTGCCATGTGTTTCAGGTCCGGAAGCCTGCTGGGTTTATACTCTCCATTTCTCATCATCTCAGGTTTTGTGTTCATACACATACTAAACAGAAGCCTTTTGGCTCTAATCATTCTTGCTGTAATTCTCACTAGTCTTTCTTTCCTCCTTTATTCTCTTCAATTGGTCCTGGAAGATGGCACCCTACTCTTCTTATGAAATAGATTTTTCTGAGAACTTATTATTCATAAAAATGGCACATTGGGACTTCAGCAGTGAGATAAAGGTCTCCAGGAGGCCTGTGTCAGGGGTGGGGTGGACAGGAGGAGCACAGTTCCACAGACCCGTAGGCTATTTCAGTTGTAAGGGGCCTTGGAAGTCTAGTCTGACTTCTTCATTATATACCCAGGGAAATCATGACCACCGGAGGGGAACAGGTTGGACTAAAGCTACACACGACAAAAGCTCACTTCCTCCCGTTTTTGCTCAGTTTGCCTTTATGAGTCCCTAAATATTTCTATATTTAGAGGTTTTCCCAGGGTGGAAGTTGATTTTATCAGGTTAAAAAATTAGGATAGGTGATGGCCACTGCAGTTTTGCAGAACTATACCTCAATAACTAAAGCCAAGTCAAGGCTAATCAGTGCCTCTTCTCCGGTTTATGTATTTTGGGAAACATGAATCATGGTTTCCTCATTCATTGGAAGCACGGGAAACACAAAAGTATGCTCTTAAATTTCTAACTTTGCATAGTCCTTATCTTCAATATTGTTGCCTATTAAATTCCTAGCACAAGATAGATAATCTCCAAATGCTTATAAAGTAAGATGAAAATCTACCCTTTTTGTTTGTGAAGTATGAAGTGGGAATGGGGGAAGAAAGAAAGAGAGAAAAAGAGAGAGACCTGGAAGACATTGCCTAATACTTTATAAATTCCCTGAACATTTTTTAATAGGATTTTCTAGAAAACTGACAAAGTTTAGGACCATTTATCCCCCTTTCCAAGGAGTCATTAGAAGAGTAGCCAGGTGTCTTTCTCTGGGGCTAACATTGGTCTTATACAACCATTTTAATGCTGAGCAGCACAGAGGCTCGAAATGTCTTTTAATCCCTTTCTCCTGTGGGAGAGACTGTCAATGTATTTTTTTCAACACTTTCAAGATTCTAATTGTTTATAGTAACTAGATATGGCAGAATCTGGCTGAAGTAGGAAGGCTGAGTTTTATCTAACCTCTAATTTAGTTCTCCTCTCAAGCTTGTCCAAGTGCTTGAGATGCCTTTCCCCTGTAAGTTAAACCATTGTTTGTCAAAGGAAATATAAATTAAGAGTTCAGTTTTCTGAGTTAAATGGAAACTTGGGGTAGAGAAATAGATTCTCGCTGTGCTCTTCAGATCTCTAATATATGATAGGAATTGAAATCAGTGAGGGATTTAGTCTTGATAGATTCTAGAGAAATCTAAAACTTGAAGAATGTGGGAGTTACATGAATCCAGAAACCCAGCCTAAGTTTGACTCATCAGAGCTCTTGGTAATCAGGTTGGAAATTCCAAGGCACTATTGTAATGGGCAAGTCTCTTTCTTCTTAGACAAAATGGATTGTAAAGGCATGTGTATGTTCTAACTGGACTTGGAAATGTTTAAGAGAAAAGCCATGCCTCGACCCACAACAGTGATGCCATCCATGGTTATCCCCTTGTTTATTGGAGAAGGGCAGCTAAACTTCTGGTGCTATGTGAGCCATCCAATTATGGATATCTGGATTGTATGATTTGGAAGATACAAAATTAAGGAATAACTCTTACCAAAACTGAGTTTATAAAACTGGTGTAGGGCCAATGAAAAGTAAAAGGAACCCATATACCTATATATACCCTGAGACTAAAGGCCTAAAGGAGGAGACGGGGAAAGACCGGGAGAGAAATGGAGAGAGCTTCTCTCTCCCTACTTGAACTCTCTCCCTCTATCAGGAGCTTTAGTGTTTTCTGTATTCTTTTCTGTAAATAAATTCTGTCTTACCACTGGGGGGTGGGGGTGGGGCGGAAATAATGTAATGAAGAATAATAAAATACATGTATTTAAAAAAAAAAAAGAAAGAAAGCCCTTCCATCTTTGGTGACCAGAAATAGGGTGATTTTTTCCATAAACATCAAGTCTTTGGTACATGTAAACTCAGTCTTCTGGTCCCCTGGCAGAACATCCTCTCTTGTCATTAACATAAGAGAAAGTGGGTAACTTGGGGAGAATCAGAGAGATTTTCCTGATATCATTTATCACATTAGTGTGCCATACTCTACTGAGTCAATTCCCAACTTGTGAACAGCAAAGGAGACAAATATTAGCACCATATTGTTCTTCTCAAAAAAGATGCTTCAACTAACACATGGCAAATCACATATTGAACTTGAGTTCGCTTTCCAGCACTGGAAAGATTCTACACTCATCAAGCCACATTCTATGATCAAGGGCAGCCTGTGGCCATACAAGAGTACAGAAGTTCAACTGCCCACAAAGGGAAAGAACCTTGCATGGAATCCTGTATTAAGACATTTATTGACTTGAATCCCCATTTTCACAAAGAGGTTCTGCGTGTGTGTGTGAAACTGAGATGATAAATCACATACCATAAAATTCACCATCTTAAAGTATATAATTCAGTATAGTCCTTAGTATACACACAGAATGGTACAACCATTACTAGAATTACTAATTCTAGAACACTTTCATTACCCTGAAAAGAAAGCCAATACCTACCCATTAGCAATCACTAACCATTTTTCCTTTCCCTTGGCCCCTGGCAACCACTAATCTATTTTCTATCTCTATAGATTTGCCTATTCTAGAAATTTCATAGAAATTAAATCATACAGTATGTGGTCTTTTATGACTGGCTTCTTTCACTTAGCACAAACACCTTCAAAGTTCATCCGTGTTGTACCATGTATCAGCACATCATTCCTTTTCATGGCTGAGTAACATTCCACTTTACAGATAGATCACATATTACTTAACTCAGATTTAAAATGAAGCCATTTCTGCAGTTTGCAGAGAATGATTGTTTTTTTGCATGGACATGAGTTATTATTCTTTTTTTACTGTGTATACCCAAAACGAGAAAGGGGGGAGTTGGCATTTCAGCCTGCCTTTTGCAAATTATATCTCCAATGGTGACAAAAAGATTTATGTCATGCAAACTCCATGGGATGGTCTATGTTTCTCTCACTAGATAACACATCAGCCTAGAACTAAACCTACTCACTGCTCGAGGCTACTGCAACATAATCTACTTAAAACCTCTATACCAAAGGGAAGGAAGGGGACAAGAGCCTCCTATTTATAACATAAATTGTCCTCATGAGACTGTCACTAACACTTGTTCCTCAGCTTTGTGAAAAAGCAGTTTTTTAATCAATCAAAAAGCAAAACAAAACAAAGCCACCAAGTTTTAATCCCTCAGAGAATCAAGGGAAAGGATTTTGCTCGATCCCATTGTGATTCCACTTCCTACATTCTGAGAGTTAGGCAGGGGGGAGCCTAGAAGTCAGTCCCCTTCCCATCCTGTCCATCCTTTCCAGGGTAACACATAAAGGCAGGACACCATTGCCCCTGTAGGCGGGGATGGAAAGGTGTCACGGGCTAGAGGGCTCGTCTGGGCTTCCTCCTTCTCACGTGGTGGGGCGCCCGGGCTTTCACAGACACTCCCCAGAGAGCACAGTGGTGCCGTGAACACCATACTGCCAACCCTTCTGGAAGGACCAGATGTGTCTAGGCTGGTTGATTTTCTGGGTGTGGTGATGTGAGAAAGAAGGAACAAGAAAGCCTATGCGTCCTGACAAGGAAAGCGGAGCCTTCCCCCGCGCTGCGACCTCCCTCCATCCGTGAAGGAAGTGCACAAAAGAATGCCGTGGTGTGCAGTCCGCCTGCCCAGGGCCCACCGAGGCTGAGGGGCAGGGCCACGGCCCCTGTCTTCTGCGCAGCACACACAAAGACAAGCTCCACAGCACACACAGCGCCTGGAGGGCCAGGAATTGTGCAAGAGAGCAGAGAGGTGGGGAGAAAGGCAAACCCACCCTGGTCTGCCCACAAAGAGCCCAGCACACTAAAGTAAGGGGACAGGGGACAAACCCTCTTCCTTTATTCTGTCTTCAGTTTGACATTTGCCTCTCCCCGCCCCTTCCTGGGCTGCCTTCATTTTGGAACTACTTCGTTGCTGTTGATAACAACTATTTTGTTGCTGTTCTTTTCTTCATGAAACTGGCAGGTAATCTGTATCCAAGAAAGGAAATTTGCTAGAGGAGCAGTCTCTTGGGGCTGTCCACCAAAGATGGGAGGAAATTCATACCAAAAGGCTGCCCTACCGCCACATCTGCTATACTGACATTGGTGACCTAAGCCTGGCGTCTCTTGTAGCTTCCTGTTGCCACCAGGCTGCTAAAGTAGAAGGGGGGGGCGGGGGTGGTGAGAAGGAAGGGGGTTGGTTGCTTCAGAGGAGGGTTCCAAGAAGGGACGGAGAAAGCAAACTCACGTATCTCACACTGATCTGTCCCTGGACTTCTTAATTAGGAGGCTGGTTGTAAATATCTGCAGAACACTCCTGAATTTATAGGTTAATTAGCAGACGCATTTAAAGATGTGCCATTGACAGCACATTCTCCCTAAAAAGAGAGTCTCGCTGTCAAAAACAAAAAAAAAAGCAAACGATGATATATCAAGCCACAATTTGAGTGTTTGTTCTATGCTGAGTGTTACATGCCAGTGGAAAATACACCCAGAAAAATGAACTGTAGGCTCTAACACCTTAGACCCAAGAGACGAGAATTATAGAACTCAGATCCTTAGAGCCAAAGAGACTCTAGGAGCCTGGCAGCCCAGGTCTTGGATTTATGTGTATATTTTTAATGCATGTAAAGGAAAACAGAGACTCAAGGAAAAGTTGTGACTTACCCAGCTGGTGAGTGGTAAGAGCAGATCCTGCTTCCCCATCAATCACAAGGTGCTCAGTCCCCCCCACCCCCACCAGCTGACATCACATGCAGCGTTTACAACTATTAAGGAATAACAGAGAGAGAGAGAACTGGGGAGCCTGCAGAGCTCTGGAGGTCGCACACCTGTCCCTTTACCTGAGAAGTACAGTCGGTCTCAAAGGGCCTGCACCATCTGCCCCAGTTTTCCCGGGACTCAGTGACAATGACAGGCTTAGGCTTCTCTTTTTGATTACTGCCCTGTGATCCTTCTCATTCTGGGGTCTGGTGGCATCTCAGGCATTGGGGACCCTCCAATGCTTATGAGTGTTAAATTAAAACCTCAAACCAGGCCAGGGCTGCAGACCCACAGGGATGGTACTCGAGTAATTTTCCAGGTTTACTGAAGCAGGTTGAATGGTCACCCCCTCCTCCCCAGAGGACACATCCACATCAAATCTCTGGGTCCTGTGGATACTAAGTTTTTAGGAAAAGGCTCTTTGCAGTTGTAATTAAGTTAAGGATCTGGAGATGAGAAGACACCCTGCATTATGTGGGTGGGCCCTTAATCCAATGCCAAGGTGTCCTTATGAGAGAATAGAGGAGGAAAGTTCAACAGAGAGAAGGGGGGTGACGCAGAGAAGTGGGCACAGGAAGATGAAGGCAGAGACTGGGGTGATGCTGCCACAAGCCAAGGAATGCCAGGGGCCTGTGGGAAGAGTCAGGGACAGACGTCCCTCCCTGTCTAGAGCCTTCAGAGACAGCAGGCGCTCCCCACACCCTGACTTTAGATTTCCAGTGGGCAGAACTTAGAATCAATTTCTGCCATTTTAAGCTACCGCCGTAACAGCAAACACAGAAAATTAATACATTCATACTCTCTATGGATGAAATAAGATTTTTAAAAAATCCCACAGAAACCCAAGGTTCTCAGTATTTACAAGGAACCTACCATGATAACGTTTCATCACCACCAAGGTTCGAGAATGGCAGGCAGAGGGAAGTGCCTGAAGCCCAGTCCTGCTTTCTATCGGTGACCACGCCAACCTGACTCGCAGGCTGCCACACGTCAGTGTGATAACCCCACAGGACGTTTTTCTGGATCACACGCCCATCTGAGGAAGACAGAGGCTGGCTGGGCAGATCCTGACTCTGAGGGAAACCATGGTGCAAATGA
Source organism: Arctocebus calabarensis (assembly GCA_963573935.1). NCBI lineage: Eukaryota > Metazoa > Chordata > Mammalia > Primates > Lorisidae > Arctocebus > Arctocebus calabarensis. The sequence goes on from CAUYON010092146.1 coordinate 13,119, forward strand.
CTCCCAGACGTCCCAAGTTTAAGGGATCACAGGGGAAGTCGCCAGGTCTTAAACCAAACAAAACAGCCTTCACTGAAACCTGAAGCCAATTTGGGAAGAGGCCTTGGTGGCCACAGTGAACACTGAACTACTTGGGCCTCCGGGGAGAAAACAGTCAGCAGATGTGCTACAGAGTGGCTTGTTCTTGGACCTAGCTGTGGACACTCCCTTCACAGCTGCTGAACTGCATCTGAGGGCAAACACCACACACACACACCATAGCCCTTCTGCCTCCCCAACGCTTTGTGGGGAACACAGCTCCATGTATGGACCCAGGAGACGGCTGTTTCCATCTGTGCCTTGTGTGAACATGGCCGTCTCACATGGGGCACCATGTTTAGCATCTTCCCAACTCTCCTCCAACAGCTGAGCACCTGGGAAACTGCTCTGGCATTCTGTTTTTTAAAATTAAATTCCCCAACTGCTCCCAACTCCAGTTTATTTCAGTGCACAAAGGAGATCAAACTTGGGAACCCCAAGGAAAATGCTGTGGAGCCCTCTGGGCACCATCTGTAGAGGGACGGGGGCAGATTCAGGACATAGGTTGGGAGGCACCAAGCATCCACTTTGAGAGTTGTGATGTGACTACTTGAAATTTAAGCTGCCCTTGGGTGGGTCATGGCCATCTTTTCCAGTAGGTTTCTAGAGATGAAAACCTCAGTTTTGGATTGCCCTTGGGCTATCCATGAAAGCTTTACTGGAGAGGCTATAAGAGAACTCTTCCTACTCTGTGTGTATGGAGGGTGAGGGTTCATTTCATTATTTTGAAAGTTTATTCACTTTTTTAGAGACAGAGTCTTGTTAGGTTGCTCAGGCTGGCCCTCCTGTGCTCAAACAATCTTTCAGCCCCAGGCTCCCCAAGAGCTGGGACTGTAGGTGCCACCACACCTGGCTTGGTGGGCATCCATTTCTCAGGTTCCAGACCAGACCATGCCACCAGCGTTTTGTTCCCAGACTTCTATATTAGCCTCCTAATTGGCCTCTCTGTCTTCACCCTCGCCTCTTCTTTCCCAGCCATTTTTTTTTTAATTTTGAATTGAAATTCACATAACATAGAGTTAACCTTTTTTTATTTGTTTTTGTTTTTGAGACAGGTTCTTTTTTTTTTTTTGAGACAGGTTCTTGCTCCGTCATCCAGGCTAGAGTACAGTGGCATCATCACAGTTCAATGCAACCTCAAACTCCTGAGCTTGAGCAATCTTCCTGCCTTAGCCTTCCAAGTAGTTGGGACTGCAATCACACACTATCGCTTCTGGATAACTTTTGGATTTTTTGTAGAGATAGGGTCTTGCTATGCTGGCCAGGCTGGTCTTGAACTCTTGGGTTCAAGTGATCCTCCCACCTCCCAGCCTCCCAAAAGGATAGGATTACAGGTGTGAACCACCAAGCCTCATCAAAATTAGCCATTTTAATGTGAACCATTGAGTGGCACTCAGGACATTTATTCACAATGCTATGCAACCACCTCCTCTACCTCATTCTGAAATATTTTTATCACCCCCAAAGGAAACCCCATATCCATAAAGCAGTTCCTACCCCTCTTCCCTCTGCCCCCTACCGTAGCCCTTGGCAACTACCCATCTGCTTTCTGTTTCTACAGATTTACCTATTCTGGATATTTTTATATTAACAGAATCAAACAATCTGTGGCCTTTGCAACTGTCTTCTTTTATCAAGCTCATCCATGTTGTAGAAGGCATCGCTGCCTCCCTAAGGCTGAATAATACCCTGCTGTAGGAATATACCACACGTTGCTTATACATTCATCTAGTGATGGACATCTGGGTTGTTTCCAGCTCATGGCTGATGTGAATAGTGCTGCTATGACCACGTGTGTACACTGAGGTGAGAATCCCATCCAGTCTTCACAGCATCTAATCCAGCCACGTCACACTTTAGCTACACCCACTTTAGTGGCTTTCTACCGCTCCTCTTCTCACCACTCTTCAGGCAAAGTCTAAGCCCCTGGATGGGACCCCCGAGCTGGGCACCTCTGCCCTCCCCAGCATTATCTCTTAAGAGTGCTCCTGCCCAACTCACACTTTCCTGGGTGTGCTGTGCTTGTCCTCACCTCAGAGCCTCTGTGGGTGCTGCTCCCTCTTCACAGAGCCCCCTCCTCTGGTCAAGAAGCACCCGCATTTGGTAACAGTCACGTCTTTGTTTCTCAAAAGCATGTATGTAAAGTCCCAGCATGAGCCCATGCCAGCCCCCCTGTGTGCCATGGGAAGAGCTTGTGGTGGGTCTGGGAAGGCTATGCTGCGCGTTTGAGTGGAATCCCATGGAAGAGAGAGAGCAGCCTAGAAACAAAATAGGGGGCCTTGGATTTGTGTCTGTGTCTCTGCCAGATTTAGTACCCTGGTGTCTGATGAAGTGAGGTGACAGGCTGCAGGACCAGGTGGTCACCCCTCAGCTGTGGGGTTTCCAGACCCACCTCTGCACAGGACACATTCTCTGTCCTGGTGTGCAGGATATGAATGAGGCAACTTTTACTCTTTCCACTGGACTTGGCTGACACAAGCATCAGCCTGTGACAAGTGGGCGGTGGCTCTGAACCCTGGCCTAGGGCTCCCTGTGACAACAGCTCAGAGGCAGAAGCCGGTGGGGCAGCTGCTGAGAAAGCAGAAGCAGAGCTCCTGTCCCTGCTTCGGGTGGCTGCACCTGAACTTGACAGCGTGCTGGGGTCACACAGGATGTGGTTTCTGAAAGGTGGGGCAGTCTACCCCTCTCTTTCACTCACACTTCCTTCCTTAGCTTCCATTCTCACTGAGTCCGCACATGGCTACACACACACATACGTACACGTGTACGCACATATGAGTATACAAATGTACACATACAGCTCCAACACCCTCCTCATTTCCTCTTTCCTAACTTCTAAAAATAAAAATGGCCTCATATAACCTTCCTTTCTACATAATTCTCCATAGAACCTTTATTACATTAATTTTTCCCCTTAAATTCTGCATCCTTCCAATTCCCGCATGACCATTTGGCAGAGGCTGGCTTTGAGGACGCTGCAGCACATTAATCCCCAAAGACAGTCACCTGCAGCTACTTTCCTTCCTCCAGACGTTACAAAAGAATGGTGAAAACGGAAGAGAGGCCCTTGCTTGTGTTTCTGAGGGCCTGTGAGGAATGCTGGTGGCTGTGGGTGCCCGTCTGCCACTTACCTCCAAGACCTTCCCCGTGATAAACTGCTGACAGGCTTCGCACTTCACCCCGAAGAGTCCCTGGTAGTCCTTTTCACAGTATGGGGCGCCGTCCCTGCAAGACAAAGCACGTTCAGCTCCTGGTCAGGCAGCCAAGGGCTGGAGCAGCCACCCAGCCACATTGCCCTGAGCGCTTCTCCACAGACGGTGGTGGGCCCTACTGCTCCCCGCCCGGCGGGCACACACCTGGCAGACTGGTCAGACATGACTAAAGCCCGGGCAGAAGGAGCTGGAGAGACTGCTGCGGCTCTCCGGGCCACACAGAAAGGACGGCCAAATTGCCGCGGATTACCCTGGTGAAGTACCCTGAGCCAGTCAAGGGAGAAAGTATTAAAGGAGAAAGTATTTCTTCATGGGAAAGAGTGTGGGTCTGGACCTGGTCGACTCCTTCTTGGCTAGCTATGGGATCAGCAAGGAGCTCCTTTTCTAAACTTTGGTTTCTCACAGGGAAATGCACACATTATTAGCACCTGTCTCAAACCTCTGATGAGAATTCAGTGAAATCATGGATTTGGCACAGTGGATGGCACATCAGAAGTGACTCTATAAACATTTGCTATTATTGCAAGTGTCATTATTATTCTGATATCCTGATTATCAGCTACTTCATTGTGTCAAGGGAGTTGAGTATTTACAAGAACCCAGAAGAATCTGGTGGTGGGCCAGATTGGCTCACACCTGTAATCCCAGCACTCTGGGAGGCCGAGGCAGGCAGACTGCTTAAGCTCAGGAGTTCGAGACCAGCCTGAGCAAGAGTGAAACCCCTGTCTCTAAAAACAGCCAAGTATTGTGGCAGGTGCTTGTAGTCTCAGCTACTCAGCAGATTGAGACAAGAAGATTGCTTGAGCTCGAGAGTTTGAGGTTGCTATGAGCTATGATGCCATAGCACTCTACTAAGGACAACTTAGTGAGACTCTGTCTCAAAAAAAATAAAAGAATGTAAAATTGGTGCAGGCTTTTGGGAAAACAACTTTAAGAACTATAACCAAAAAATTGGAAGCAAACGCTGCTGGCAGTTTGGCCATAATATCCCCAGCCAATCATAGAAAATACTCAGAATAAAGCACTTCAGGCAAGGCCCCTCAGTGGCCAGGCTTGAAACCCAGGGCACAAAATGATCAAACACCCCTCTTCTGACCTGGATTGTCAGAAGGCTGGCACCTTGATTGTCTCAGAACTAACTAGGGCAAACCCACCATCACTCCGTTTCTCCATCAGCCCAGATCACCTTCGGATGAAAGCTCAGTGCTCAGCTGCCCGAGTGGCTACACGCTGGACCAGAGCCTCCCAACGGCCTGGAGACGCCGTCTCCTCAGCTCTCAGGAGGCCTTGGTGGCCCAGGGCCTTCCCCCGAACTCAGGCAACCTCCTCTGTTTTACCTCGGAACACAGTTTTTCTGTATGTCATTGCATGGAAAATTTACAAAGCACCTCTCTAGATAGCCAAGTTGCCTGCTGACGCACAACTCTCAATGTCTGCTTAAAAGCCGGCCGTTTCTCTTCCTCCTTTAGCTGTCCTGTCAATCACCTCCGTCAATCATGCCTTGTTCTAATGTAGGTGTTTCAGCTTTATCCTGCACCTATGGAATTACATTTCTTGCAGGTAGGGCCCCAAATTTTTGTCTGTTTCACTGTATGCTTAAATTAAATTCATTAGTTTTTTTTTTTTAATTAAGATAAAAAATTTATTATTAAAAATATGTTTTGTGTCATTTTGTGTGTCCAATCACTTCACTTCCATTTTGTGATCTTAATCTTGCCCACTGTGGTTTTAGTTTTTTTTTTAATAGGTTATTTCATGAGGTTGGAGAAACTTTTTTAAGGCATAAAAAGGTATACAGTATTTTTGTCTTTAACTTCACTTCCTTCCTTAACTCTAGCTACTATTCATTGGTATTGAACATGGATCCACTCCCTGGCAGGCTGCACTGCCTAGGCCTTGTGTGTTTTTTGGGTGGGGGCATCTGCAAATATGCGTGAGCCCTCAAAGGAGGAAAAAGGCTTACTAGTTCCACATAAGCAAAATAAAAAAGAAAAGGGAAATCATTCAACACTTAATTGGCTACAAGACAGATTGTAACACTGACGGCTTCATTAGCTGTTCATCTTGGCAATGATTAATAACTCATTCAGTTTATAGTAGCCAAGCTATGGCAACAGTAGCATACAATTCTTTTCAAAAGTTTTATAGCAAATAGTTCACAGTGATTGCAGGACTTGAATGTATTTCAGCATGTTTGATGGGGTGGGTGAGTCCCTGCCTGAAAGCAGGACCAACAGACAGCCCGCGATGGCCCCATGCCCGCCGGAAGGATCCTCATGCCTCTGGCCCCGTCTTACTTGCTGATGTACTCCCCGGTGAGGACCTTTCCGCAGGACTTGCATTTAAAGCACCCCAAGTGCCACTGCTTGTCCAGTGCCAGCAGCGCCTGTCCGTTCTTGATGTCTCGTCCGCAGCCAGCACAGTCTGGAAGAGAACCGAGCCAGCAGTTACGGCACATTTACTCACACAAGCACACAGGCCAGCCCAACCCCACTGTGCGCCCATCACACAATCGAGCCACATTTGTATAAGCACCTTCCTGTTCCAATTTCTCTTCTTCCACAAGATTGTTACAGTGACGTCTCAGCGGCTTGTCCTCACGTAGCATGGAAGCTTCGTGAACCCCAGTGGATCTAAAGGACAGGTGTCCTTCACCTGTTTAGTTCCGTGGAGGTTATTTAAGTACCCGCTGAACTCCAGGTGGCCCAGAGAATATTTAATCATAGAGTCTTGGCTGAGATTTTAGGAAAGTGAGCACATCTTTTATTAATTGGGGGCACAAGTACAGCTAAGCGCTGTAGGCTGGATGCCTCCTTAATGCCATGTATGTGACTCTTGGAACATTTTCCTTAAATCTCATTTCTATAAATGGGAATCCACTTCCTTATCAACCTAAACCAGCCTCTCAAAGATTTGTGACCATCTATTAAATGGCTCTTATTCCTTAGCTATAATTCTCCTTGGCAGGCTCCTGAAAAAGAAGATAAAGGAGAAAGTATTTCTTCATGGGAAAGCGTGTGGGTCTGGACTCGAACAATTTCTTCTTGGCTAGCTACGGGACCAGCAAGGTGCTCCTTTTCTAAACTTTGGTTTCTCATAGGAAAGTACAAACATTATTAGCACCTGTCTCAAACCTCCGATGAGAATTCAGTGAAATAATGGATTTGGCACAGTGGACAGCATAGCAGAAGTGACTCTGTAAACATTTGCTATTATTACAAGTGCCATTATTATTCCGATAATGCTGATTATTAACTACTTCATTGTGTTAAGGAAGTTGAGTATTTTTAAAAGAACCCAGAATAATTTAAATTGGAGCAACCTTTTTGGAAAACAACTTCAACAACTATAAACATTCAAAATCAATGCACATGAGAAAATGAAAGGACACACTTCTGGCAGGTCAGCCCCCATGTCCCCAGTTTATCATCAAAAACCCTCACAGAATTAAACACCATTCAGGCAAGGCCCCTCAGTTGGTAGGTTTGAAAGAAGAGACAAGCCCCACTCAGTGCACAAAATGATAAAACACCCCCCTCTTCTGACCACATCTATGACTGTTAGTCTTTACCAAGGACACTAGTTCTAGCTCAACTTTAATTCTTTCTCCTCCTATGAGACCCCCAAACTAACCTGCTCCTGCATTTTGTTTGTGTTTTGTAGAATAACATCTCATTGTGTTGCCCAGGCTGGTCTTGAACTCCTGACCTCAAGCAATCCTCCCACTTTCGTTCCCCCAAATGCTAGAATTACAGGCATGAGCCACCATGCCCAGCCACTCCTGCTTTCTGACAACATTTAACATAGAACTATGTTTGCTCCCCTGCATATTCCTGAAATTACCCAGCACAAACTCCATATCTTATAAAATCTCCTCCAAATTTCCTCCCCAAAGCATCTAGTTAAGTACACTTGACCTTTATTTTTTTTGTACTATAGGAGTGTTTTTTTTTTTTGAGACAGAGCCTCAAGCTGTCGCCCTGGGTAGAGTGTCGTGGCATTATAGCTCACAGCAACCTCCAATTCCTGGGCTCAAGCGAGTCTCCTGCCTCTGCCTCCCAAGCAGCTGGGACTACAGGCGCCCGCCACAACGCCTGGCTATTTTTGTTTGGGTTGCAGCCGTCATTGTTGGTTGGCGGGCCCAGGCTGGATTCGAACCCGCCAGCTCAGGTTTACATGG
>CAUYON010092150.1:0-24920 GCA_963573935.1 Arctocebus calabarensis
AGAGTGCTATGGCATCACAGCACACAGCAACCTCCAACTCCTGGGCTCAAGCGAGTCTCCTGCCTCTGCCTCCCAAGTAGCTGGGACTACAGGCGCCTGCCACAACGCCCAACCATTTTTTGGTTGCAGCCGTCATTGTTGTTTGGCGGGCCCGGGCTGGATTCGAACACGCCAGCTCAGGTGTACATGGCTGGCGCCTTAGCCCGTTGAGCCACAGGCGCCGGGCCTTTAGATTATATTTTTAAAAACCTCTTTAGGCTTAGGAGCCAAGCTAAAGACTACATGTAATACCTGTATGAATTGAAAGAATTCCTCTTTTATTTAGGTTCTCCAAATATCAAGAGCTTCCTGAGCTTGTCAGTAGTAACATTCTTTACTTACTACAAGGCCAAGAATCTTGTAAGGGAACCGTGTAGACAAGTTACCAGCCCAGGGTCTTCCAAGCCCATTGGACTTACAAAGTCAGCCTCAATCTCTAAGAAAAGTCTGGTTACATTTGACAATGCGACGTTGCAGTCAAAGCCTTGGTAAAATAACCAGTTTCTCCAATTGTGTCCTATTACAAAACAAAATAGATATTTATTGAACTTATGCAAATAACTATATTGCTATAAAATAAGAATACGCACAAATAGTTTCCGAATTCTGAAAGGACCAGCTAGAGAAGGAAGATAAATGTTTCCATTTTGCACACAAAATTATACTTTACTCAATACAATAAATGATAAATAGCTTTAAAAAAAAAGTTTTCTTGACTCCGGAAAACAAAAAGAATCAAAGTGTTTCAAGCACAAAAGTCGTAAAAAGTATTTTAGTCCTTCATCAGTTTAGTTCCATGTAACTCCTGTTCTGCTTAATGTAAGATTGGTGATTTTATGAGTCTAGATCTTTTTCATTAAAATTAAAAAATTTTTTTTCACCCAGGATTGATTGAGCTCAGAAGTTTGAGACCAGCCATAGCAAAAGGGAGACCCTGTCTCTAAAAATAGCTGGACATTGTGATGGGCACCTGTTGTTCCAGCTATTGGGGAGGCTGAGGCAAGAGGATTGGTTGAGCTCAAAGAGTTGGAGGTTCCTGTGAGCTGTGATGCCACACACATACACACAAAAAAAATCCACCCAGTCCAATTGTATGATCTCAAAGTTGTCAGAAACCTATACATTTATTTAAAAGTACTTGTAGTGTTTTCCATGAACCTTCTTAAAGATACACTTTAGAATTTGCAAAGAGCTTTTAGAAGGAACAATCAGAATAAAAAAATTTACTGTGGCCAGGAAGACTTTAAAATAGTCAAGGTTAAAGACATAGTTGACAAAGAAATTTGGTTATTTTCCATGAAGGCTGAGTGTGGTGACTCAAGTAATACTAGCACTTTGGGAGGTCTAAGTGAGAGAATGCCTTGAGACTATCAGTTTAAGATTACCACGAGCAACAGTGAGACACAGTCTCTATAAAAAAAAAGAAGGGAGAAATTAGCCAGGCATGGTGGCATATGCCTGTAGTACCAGCTTCTCCCGGGTATGAACCGCCACCCTTGATATATGGGGCCAGCACTCTATTCGCTGAGCCACAGGCACCGCCCGATAACCCTAATTTCTAATGAAAACCTAGGAAGTAATTTTGAACTGTTTTATGTCAGTATTTATAGATGAAAACCATTTCATATTTTTTTAGAAAAACGTGTTTCCTCAATTTTTTTATGAACAAATTTGAATGTTTAGTTTTTTCTATATTGTATAAAAATAAGATGTCAAACTGCATAAACTTATGTTTAATAATTAAAGTTTCAGTATTTTAACTTATTTAAAAGTGACTCATTTTGTGTTTATTTACTACTTAATTTACTATAGCATGACTTTAAGATTTTGAATTACTGAAAAGAATTTTGAAACTATGACTAGGTATCCCCCCAACATTTCCCATAGTTATCACATATACACACACATCACATATCACAGTTATCACATATACAGAACACACAGAGACACATAGACGTACAGATCCCAAGTGGTCCCAAGTGAAAGGTGTAAACAGTGGCATCCAGAGACCAGACTGGAGCAGATGGCTATGAAGGGCGAGCCTCATCTGGGTGCTGAGTTTACACACAAGTCCTGTACAGAGCCCAGGACAGAGGACAGAGCTGTAAAAACAATGCCTGAGCGATCCAGCCTCTCCATGCTTGGCCCAAGGCACAGGAGTGCCAGGGAGGATGGATTGGCTCTGCCTTACAGCTGATGGCCTAGTCGCTATGGACACACACATGTACCCAGTCCTCACTATGGCTGTCAGACCAGACCCCAGAATTCAGGGGCTCAAAACTGAAGATAAAAAAGCTCACAGCAAGATGTATACAAGGCTGGCCTAGAAGCCAACTCTACAGCTTTAGCTTACAGACAAATCAAGCAAGTATCAAAAATATTACAGAAGAAGCTGTTCTGTATCCTGAAAGCATGAAGCAGAGACAGCATAAAGCTGCCCCGAAAAAGTTACCTTTGTTTAAGGTATTTTTTTCTGGATATTTTGTCTTAACTGGGTCCTAACCTATCTTCTTCTTTGTCTTGGCAAATAATAATGTTTGGATCTAAGTTATGTATCTTTGAGACATAAATTTTCTGTCTTGTTTCATCAAACAGTCATACCTTCAGAAGTGCAGATTTGCATAGGAACTATTGCCTAGAGCAATGAGACAGGTAATTAGAAGATTGATGGTCTGACTAGGGAGGAAAATAAACTATTTGGAAGCTGGCAGATGAAAAATCTTAATGAAAATTATATAATCTGTTTCTCATGAATGTCTGTATGTCTGTGTGTGTTCTGTAGATGTGATATTTCTATGTGATCTGAAGTAATCTTTGGTAAATAAAGTCAGCTTTCAAATTGTTGGTAAAATAAAATAGGAATGTCTTCAAAATTGTCAGTATTAAATATACAGAACACACACAGACATATAGATATATAGACATACACAGAGAAACAGATCGTGTAATGTTCATTAAAAGTCTTCATCTGCCAGCTTCAAAATAGTCTTTTTCCCTCTCTTCAGACCATCAATCTTCTAATCACCTGTCTCATTGTCCTAGGCAATTGTTAGCTAGGCAAATTTGCACTTCCAAAGGTATGACTCTGTGGTGAAAAAAGGTAGAAGATTTATATCTCAAAGATGCATAACTTAGATCTAAACATTATTATTTGCCAAGACAAAGAAAGGGATAGATTAAGGCCCAGTTAAGACAAAATAGCCAGAAAAAAAAAATACCTTAAACAAAGGTAAGATTCGTTATGTTAACTTTTTAGTCACTTTGCCTTTCCCATTGCTAAAGTTTCTCCGGGCTTAGATGCAGAAGGGAAATTGTTCTTACAAATGGAGGTTTTCTTTATAGATGTAATTGTCTTTTACAAAGAGTTTTAAAATAGGCAGCTGAATGACAGAAAGTTGTACTTTTAATTGGATGGGTGGCTTCTTAATATACTTTCTGTTTCTAAAATAGCAAAGCCCATTAAATAATAGGCCCAAATCCACTCATGACTCTTCAGGCTCTGTGAAGAAGACAGGGAATTAAAAAAAGGGGTCAGTGGCTATGTTCCTCCAGGGGTCTTAGAATTGTTACTGAAAGTTCATTATTTGTCACTGAGACCAAATCAGTAAGAAGAAAGAACAGGACAAGAGGCTTAAGGAAAATGGAAGAGAAGTTTACTAATTTGCCAGCAAACAAGGAGGGTGGTAGCCTAGCATCTCAAAAGACCACCACCCCGCTTTTAAGTAGAAATACAACTTTTTTTGTTTTTTTTTTGAGACAGAGCCTCAAACTGTCACCCTGGATAGAGTGCTGTGGCATCACAGCTCACAGCAACCCCCAATTCCTGGGCTCAAGCGAGTCTCTTGCCTCAGCCTCCCAAGTAGCTGTGACCACAGGCGCCCGCCACAACGCCTGCCTATTTTTTGGTTGCAGCCGTCATTGTTGTTTGGTGGGCCCAGGCTGGACTCGAACCTGCCAGCTCAGGTATACGTGGCTGGCACCTTAGCCGCTCAAGCCACAGGCGCCAAGCTGAAATATAACTTTTTAAAGGGAGAGTTTTCAGCGATTGGAATCAGGGTCCACATGACAGGAGTTACATAACGTGGCTTCAGGCTATTGTTGTTTAACTACAATTGGTGGTTTTCACTGACCTTGTCTCGGATCCCTATCCTGACAATTCCATTGAACTACTATGGTTTAAGGGCAGCCCTGGGGCTCAAAGGAGTAGGGTGCTGGCCACATATGCCAGAGGTGGCAGGTTCAAACCCACCTCTGGCCAGAAACTGCAACAAACAAACAAACAAACAAAACTGAAAACAAATAGCAAAGAACATTTTTTCGCCCTTTGATTACTGGCTTTGGGAAGGAATGTAGCTTTTAATTTCCAGAAAGGGTAAGGGGTTTAAAGGGACAGTTTGTAAAACATTTTGTTGCCCCTTTTCAGACTTTTACCTCTATTATGGAATTATGGAATCCCTAAAAGTCACTTTTAGAGCTTCCGTAATATGATAACTGTGAAAGTACATGTAGTGTGAATAAGATGGAGTCAGTCAGGCTAGAGATAGCATGGCACAGCTGGTCTGGTCGGTTTAGGGCCTGCCTAACTTTCACCTCCTGTCTCCCATTTTTAAGTTTTGTAAATTTAGCTCCCACCCAAGAGATGCCTATCTTGAGTAATTTAAGTGGATTGATTTAAGAGACTAACTTCGGGGTTTTTTTTTGTTTTTTTTTTTAGCATTTTTAAAAATTTTTTCTCAAATTAGTATGAGGGTACAATTTTGGAGAGATTAACTTTTGAATTAGAATATTATAATAGGTCACTGAGTTATGCTGATTATTATTTAAAATAAGGATCAACGTGGTCTTTGCTTTGAACTTTTATGTATAAAACTGAGTTTGGAAATGGAAAAACAGAACAGTCTTAGAGAGGCTACTCTCACTGTTCTCCAGAATTGCTGGCCTTCTGACAAAGCTTGATGGACCTATCCTCATTTCAGCAATATTGGCTGACAGTGACAGGTGGCCAGACCTTCGTCCAGTAACATTTCTGGCAACTACCCTAGAATGCTCTGGGAAGTGCACTGGGGAAGCCTTCTGGTCGCCTGGACAGGCAGGCCCGGGAGTGTAGTGCTCAGTGCTCCTAGAAGCACTGCCAGGAGATTTCTCCTGCAAGCCTTTTGGCTCTGCTCTCATGCACCTGCCATCATCTTCGCTCACTAAGGTCCACCTCCTTTATTCTGGTTGCACACTGAGAACATTAGTTCTTGTCAGTTCTGGTTTTATTCTCGAGAAATCTGGTATTTCCATATCTGGTTGGTATTATGGGAGCTCAAGCCTCAATCCCAAATGACAGTCCATTGGGGCATATTCTGTCTGATTGGTCTCAGTATGGGTACCGGCCTATAACTAAAAACCAACACAATTTTACTGTAACATAGCCTGGCTGATGTATCTTCTTGAATCTAGAGAAAAATGACCTTTGAATGGATTCTTAACTTATTATAATGATGTTAATGTTGTTTAAAATAACAAGTCTAGGCTGGGCGCCTGTGGCTCAACGGGCTAAGGTGCCAGCCACGTACACCTGAGCTGGTGGGTTTCAATCCAGCCCGGGCCCACCAAAAAACAATGATGGCTGCAACCAAAAAATGGCCGGGCGTTGTGGCGGGGCGCCTGTAGTCCTAGCTACTTGGGAGGTGGAGGCAGGAGACTCGTTTGAGCCCAGGAGTTGGAGGTTGCTGTGAGCTGTGATGCCATAGCACTCTATCCAGGGTGACAGCTTGAGGCTCTGTCTCAAATAAAATAAAATAAAACAAAATAACAAGTCTAGTTAAAATACTTAGGTTTGTTTTTTCTTGGTAGACTTTATGAGTTTAAAAGCAATGATTAAAACTATATTTATATATCTAATTTACAGGGTATGGAAACAAAAAACAACTTAAAATGATGAGTGAAACCTAGGTAAACTGTTAAGATAAATAATTAGGTAATTAAAAAATTAATAGTCTGAATAAAAATATGTTTAAAAGCCAGCAAAAATAGGCTCAGTGCCTGTAGCTCAGAAGGTAGGGTGTCAGCCACATACATGGGAGCTGGAGGGTTCAAACCCATCCTGGGCCTGCCAAACAACAATGACAACTACAACAATAAAATAGCTGGACGTTGTGGTGGGTGCCCAGCTACTTGGGAGGTTGAAGCAAGAGAATTACTTAAGCCCAAGAGTTTGAGGTTGCTGTGAGTTGTGGCGACACAGCACTCTACTGAGGGTGATGTAGTGAGACTCTTGTCACAAAAAAAAAAAAAAAAAAAGAAAGCCAGCAAATATAGATTCAGTTCTGTCTGTATGTCTGTTTGTGTGTCTGTATATGTCATGTGCCTGTGATATTTCACTATCAAAATATGCATAAGAGCTCTAATTAATTTGCTTTAAAAAAAGAAAAAGAAAGCCCTTGCATCAAGTATTTTATCAGGAAAACATAAAGGAACTCAAATGCCTTTTTTTTTTTTTAGATGACTTTGGTATTCTTTGATAAATAAAACTAGTTTTAAAACTGTTATTAATATGATTTATTAAAAATTAAAAAAACTGTTATTAAAATTCATATTTTGAAGATTATGTATAGAACGGCCAACTCAGTAATATTTCTAAATTTTGCTGGATTTGACTGTCAACTTCTGTTCCTGATTTTGAGCCTCTGAGTTCTGAGGTAAGATAGGGGGCTGTGGGGAGGTCTAGAAACATGTTCTCCTTACCTGGGACAGCAGCAACAAGGCACAGTCTAGTCCGCGTGTCTCCTCCCTGCTCCAGCTTTGCTCCCTGGCTATTCTGAGAGAAACTGAACCCTCCAGTCTCCCTGCTTTCTGTCTTTTTTTTTTTTTTTTGAGACAGAGTCTCACTATATCGTCCTGGGTAGAGTGCCATGGCATCACAGCTCACAGCAACCTCAAACTCTTGGGTTTCAGCAATTCTCTTGCCTCAGCTTCCCATGTAGCTGAGACAGCTATTTTGGGTTGTAGTTGTCATTGTTGTTTGGTAGGTTTGGGCTGGATTAGAACCTGCCAGCTCCAGTGTATGTGGCTGGTGCCTTAGCCGCTGAGTTACAGGCACTGAGACTGCTTTCTGTGTTGAACTGTGCACCTGGTAAATGTATTAAGGACACAGATAGGGGACAGCACCTATGGTTCAGTGGGTAGGGTACTGGCCCCACATATGGAGGGTGTTAGGTTCGAACCCGGCCCCAGCCAAACTGCAACAAAAAATGGCCAGGCCTTCTGTCGGGTGCCTGTAGCTACTTGGGAGGCTGAGGCAAGAGAATCGCCTAAGCCCAAGAGCTGGAGGTTGCTGTGTGCTGTGATGCCCAGCAGTCTACCGAGGGCAACAAAGTAAGATTCTGTCTCTAAAAAAAAAAAAAAAAGACACAGATAGTTCCTATCTTTTGCAGTCATTTTTGATGCCATGTGGCTATGTGAGACATAGAAGAATTTGGTGTATGTCAGGGATGGTGTCTATGTTGTGGTTTCAGAACACTTGTCAGTAACTTAAAACCTTAAAGCCATGTTATGTTTCACAAAATGTCTAAGTCATTTGTAAAATGTAATACTTTGTGAGAAATTGAGTCTTTATCAAAAAATGAGACTTTTGTCTTTTAAATCTTCTAATTATCAGTTTGGCCAAGTGAATAATTAACTTTATAGTAAACGGTGATCCCGTTTTGTGAAAAGTGGTTTTTTGGGGGGTAAGAAGTAGATTAAAGAGAAAGGAAAATAGAATTTTGTAAAAAAAGATCTTGTGTGGTAAATTTTTTCCTGAAATAGAATAACTGGTTATTTAAGAAAAGTGAAGGAAGGGAAAACAGAAAGTTTAGCATGTTTGTAGATTGTGCAAGTTTGAATAGAACTCAAAAAAGGAAACTTGTGAAGGAAGTTGCATGTGATTCTGTGGGCTATGCTTTATAAAATTTGGTTACCTATTTCCCTTTAATCTGAAAAACATATTACATGAGAGTTTTTTAAAATTTTTTTTCAGTAAATAAGCTGAAAGAAACAATCCCTGAGTTGTCTGTACTAGGGTTTTGGTTAACTAGAGAAGACTGAACTTTAAAAGAGTTACACCCATAGAACCTCCTATGTTAACTTTAGAATATTTTCACTTGTGATCCTATTTGAACAAATGTTTTAGGGCTTTGATATTTGACAAGCCTTCCAAAATTAAAACTCTAAATTCAGTCTTTTCAAAATATTAAGATCACTGAAATTCTGAGAAAGACATATTAGCTTTATTTGAGGTGTTAAAATTGTATAGGAAACATTGTCAAATGTGGAAAGGTGGTTAATTTTCTGTGGATTATGTTTGTATACACATATAAACTTTAATGCTATAAAACAGTGATATGTCTTAGTGTATGTTATCAATAATAATTTTTGATTCATTTCAGAAAGTATTTTTTTAACCGGCTAAGTCCAAAGTTTGTCCTTCAAGGAAAATAATGGAAAGGCTGATATGTTTTCTCGAATACAAATTTCTGATAACTTTGGAGATTGTATACTATTGGACTGAAAGCAAACTTCCAAGACTTTAATTAGAAAGCTAATATGTTGCCTAGACCTGCTAAACAAAAATAGCAACTACAACAAAAATACAGCTAGGCATTGTGGCGGTTGCCTATAGTCCCAGCTACTCAGGTGGCTGAAGCAAGAGAACTGCTTAAGCCCAAGAGTTTGAAGTTGCTGTGAGCTGTGACACCATGGCACTCTACCAAGGGCGACATAGTGGGACTCTGTCTCAAAAAAAAAAAAAAGTTAATATGTCCATGAGTATTGCTAACCTAACCTCAAATAGAACAGAAATTAATTACATGGAGCTGATTTTTATGACTTTTTGTTTGAAACATTGCTGATTCTTTCTGTGTTCTGTTTTTCAGGAGTCAAGAGAACCCTTTTTCCATCTTTTAAGCTATTCATAAACTGCATCAATGTATGTATTTGTAAAGAAAATTGGAAGTATTTATTTTCCTCTCTCCTTGATTTCTCCAGAATTTGAAAGCAATTTGTAAGTATTCTTAATTTCTGAAAATATAGTTATTTGCTTAAGTTCAATAAGAATCTTTTTTCTTCCATAGGACACAATGAAAGATACTGGTTATTTCACCAAGGCTTTGACTGAAATGACACTTTAAGAAGTGTCCACACTGTGTTAAGGAATTAAAGTTGACTTTATCAGGCCAATAAAAAGCCTGTTGGAAAATCTGGCCAGATACCTCATCAATAGCATTTCTTGATCTGTGGTGAGTAAAGAATGTCACTTTCTGACAGATCCAGGAACTCTAAATTGCTTTGGGACCTTGAGAAAGGAGGAATTTACCCCATGCGTACAGTTGTCTAATGGCACAGATAAAACCTTGGCTTGACTTGAGAGACTTTCAGGTCTAACCTGGGGTTTCTTATAAAAGATTCCAGCAAAACCAATTTTAAAAGAAAAAAAAGCCTAGAAGGCAAATAATTATTCTTACTGTACTTTACTCAAATAATCAGATCCAGTATATTGAAAGTACTACCAAAATAGAGTTTATTTTGGCAAATAAATTGATCCTGCTGTATTTGTCTTTAATAAAATAGGAAATTAGAAAGAGAAAAATAGGGTTCAAAAATAAGACACTATGGCTCACCTGTATTAGATGCCAGCTTTGTCTGCATTGCCAGCTCATAAAATGACTCATAGCTGTTTAACCAAACTGATCTGTTCATAGGACTAAGAGACTGGCCAAAGGCTGTCTTAATTCTAAGACAGGCCATAGAATTATATGCAGTGGTCAGATTTGCTCCATTTTGTCTTTTTCATTTTGCTTCTTAGACCTGAGATAGCACATTGAGTTTTGTTTTGTTTTGTTTTGTTTTTGAGACAGAATCTCAGGCTGTCACCCTGGGTAGAGTGCCATGGTGTCATAGTTCACAGCAACCTCCAACTCTTGGGCTTAAGCAATCCTCTTGTCTTAGTTTTTCTATTTTTAGTAGAGTCAGGGTCTCACTTTTTGCTCAGGCTAGTCTCATACTTGTGAACTCAAGCAATCCACCCTCCTTGGCCTCTAAGAGTGCTAGGATTACAGGCATGAGTCACTGTGCCTGGGCCATATTGAGTTTTAATATGTAAAATCTTTTCATTTCAAAGTGGGCACTGAAAAAAAAATTTACCCCAGAGTACATGTCTCTGATATATTTTGAGATGGCTGCTCCAGAAGTAACAAAAGCTTGCTAAAATGCTTGTCCCAATCTATAGACCATATGCCAGAAGAAGTGTGATTGGAGATTTGATTTGTCTCTAAGACTGATGGAAGAAAACCTGCAAAAGTCTTAAGGGTCAACAAAGATCACTCAACTCACTAGCCCAGTGACTGCTGAGGGGGTTCAGAACCCTGACTTCATCTGTGATGGACAGATGGGCCCTCTGTTTTTACTTCTTTACCCTGGATTAGTTTTTCAAATATTTTCCAGGTCCTGCATTCCAGAAATGGACCCTCACAGACAAAGGAACTTTTAGACCCTCCATCCAAGATGGTCTTCCTGCCTTTTCAAGGCTTCCAGCAGATGACATTTGTTTGATCTCTGTCATGGCAAGCCCGGCCACTTCCTGAGCTACACTATGCCACACTCTGAATTACTTAAGAAGAGGGCCCTGCTCCTGCTTCATGAAACCTGCATATATTCTAATCAGTGACCAGGTTATCCTCAGGACTTGGAGGGAAGACCTGACAAACAACTCAAGGAATAGTGGACTGGCCCTCAGGATGTCCTGCTTGTGATCCCTACAGTGGTCAAGTTGTCTAGATTACATCCCTCCTGCATTAAGGCCTATCCCTCTGAGAAAACCAGCCTACTCGAGCCTCACCAGTGGACTGCACAACTGCGAAGAGTTGAGGGTCAAGAGCTTTAGTCATCAGGATGGGGAGTATATTATTCTCAGACATCTGTGTTTGTTACTGTATTTAGCATGCCCCTTTTGTTAACTGTACTGCATATTATTCCCAGTGTAACTTTAAACCTACCCCTCCCCTAAATAAATTCTATCCCTGGACAAATACAGTAAATTGTAATAACTGTTTCCATTTAAAATCTATTATAGATATGAAATGAGTAATAGCAAAAGCACATGTCATGAGAATAAGATGGAGTCTGCCAGACTATGTCTATTAGGGCAGACATGACACGGCTGGTCTGGTCGGTTTAGGTCCTGCCCAACCTTCACCACCTGTCGCTCATTCTTGCTGTTCTGTAAATTTAGCTCCCACCCTAGAGATGCCCATCAAGAGTATTTTAGGCGGATTGATTTAGGAGATTAACTTTTGAATTGGAGTGTTGTAATAGGTCACTGAGTAATGCTAATTATTAAGTGAAATAAGGGTCAATGTGGTGTTTGCTTTGAACTTTGATTTTGGCATGGGAAAACACAACAGTCTTGGAGATGCTACTGTCACTATTCTCCAGAATTGTTGGCCTTCTGACAAATAAAGTTTGGTGGACCTATCTCCATTTCTGCGTATTGGCTGACAGTAACAGCCAGACAGACCCTCTTTGTCTGGTAACAACTAGAACTCACATATTTCCTTTCAGTAGCTTTTTAATTCACTGAAATGAAGAAAGTAGGAGCTGACGATGATGACAAAAGAAGGGGCAGAAGCAAATGGAAGAAGGAGCCTTCAGTTTGGTGAAATCTTAAGTTTCTCAGAAAGGCCAATCAAATCTTAAGATTTTTAAGCAAAAATATTGCCAGGAAGAAAAGAAGTGAACAGAGGGACAAAACTTAGAATTAAAAAAAGAGTTTCAGTCAAAGTAAAAAAAAAAAAAAAAAAAATTTCCATAGGAGAAATAGGAAGCAAAAGAGAAAAGTTTGTTTTTCAAATATGTAGTCAGAATGTCAGCTTTTAATTAAAGTTGACTTTTGACCATAGAGCTATTAAAAAAAAAAATCTTTTCAGGACAGTGACTCATGCCTGTAATCCTAAAACTCTGGGACATTGAAGTGGGAGGATCCCTTGATCTCAGGAGTTCAAGAACAGCCTGAGCAAGAGCTAGACCCCATCTCTACTAAAAATGGAAAAATTAGCCAGGCATTGTTAGTGGGTGCCTGTAGTTCCAACTACTCAGGAGGCTGAGACAGGAGAATCACTTGAACCAAGACTTTGAGGCTGCTGTGAGCGAGGCTGCTGCCATGGTACTCTATTCTGGGATAACAGAGAGAGACTCTGTCTTTAAAAAGTTTTGTTTTTCAAATCCTCCATTATTAGATGTTAGCCTAGACAAATGGCCAATATTCCTGGCTTTTGAACTTTTTTCCCTTCTTGTTTTTTTTTTTTGTTGTTGTTGTTGTTTTCTTTTTGAGACTGAGTCTCACTATGTCACCCTGGGTAGAGTATTGTGGTGTCACAGTTCACAGCAACCTCAAACTCTTGGGCTTAAGTGGTTCTCTTGCCTCAGCCTCCTGAGTACCTAGGACTATAGGCGCCTTCCACAACACCTGGCTATTTTTTTGTTGCAGTTGTCATTGTTGTTTAGCTGGCCCAGGCCAGTTTTGAACCTGACCGCCTTGGTATATGTGGCCAGCATCATAACCACTGTGCTATGAGTGCCAAGCCTCCCTCCTTGTTTTTAAAGCAGTAATACCTACCAAGTGAAATAAAGCCCAGACAAATACATTTTTTGTGACTTAATCTGGAGTAAGGAGACATCTCCAAAGAGGCTCAAAGCAACAGTCCTCACAAAATCCAGAGCCATCTCAAAGACATCTAAAAACAAAGCAAAACAAAACTTATAAAGGATCGGGAAAACAATAGCTGTCCATAGAAATGGAAAGAATCAAAACAAATGGATAACCCCAAAAGTCAAGTCACACTGAGAAGGGACCCAAAGAAAGGAGCTTCAAGGGGGATGGAAGGAAAGCCTGGCCTGTGGAACTGGGAAGTCTGGAGCGCCCATTAAAATGTGGCTCTGAGGTAACCTAGGTAACCAATGACCACTAGAAAGAAGCAATAAATAACCAATGACCAATAGAACAGGGCAATGATGCCTAGAGGCATGGAGAGGCCAAAGAAAGACTTGCAGCCAATTTCAAACAAAGAAGGCATTTAGATCTCTTCAAGGTCTTTGCATCTGTGTCTCATATCTTCTCCACTTTCCCTTTACTTTTAAATAAAATTCCTCTTTGTTACAATGAATCTTGTGCAGGTTACTTTTGCTGTCTATTCATGCTGCCTGGCTGTTCCAGTTTTATTTTCTGTTTCCATTCACTTTTGCTTTCAATTACTGCCATGCCTCAGTTGAACTACTTCTTAGCTCAGTTGAGTAATTGAACCAGATCAACTGGGTTTGGGGAAGTAGGGCCCCTGAACTCCAACACACACAAATATAAACATTCTAAACAAAGAATTCAAACTAATTATTATAAATATTTCTCTTTTCTCTTGAGTCAAAGTTAGGACTAAAATCTCTAAGGAGCTGGTTCCCCGACCATGAATCAAACCGTGGCCACAGCAGTGGAAGTGTAGTATCTAAGCCACTAGACCACAGGCCGGCTTGCCTTCTTTGCCCATCCCACAGGGGAGCCCAAACAGGAAGCTTGAGTGTACAAAGAATTTTAACTTTGTTCTAAATCTTATTTCTACCTTTTTTGGATCTTATCAAAGGAATTCTTAAGGCTATATTTCTTTTGTATTCTTTTCAGAGTTATCCGTAAGACAGCTGTTTAATGCGAGAACTCCCTAAAAAAATGTTCTTATAAATGTAGATAATTTATTTATTCCAGAGGTGACTCAAGACAATAAGCCATCTTCATGGAAGGTTCTAGAGATAACTTTCCAGGTTTAGAATATCTTGGACCTAAGTGGCATTTTTAAAATGGGCATAGAAGTGCAGCCCTCATCTTTCCTAAAATTAACTCCTAGAAATAGGTTAGCATAGCAAAAGACTCTTGTTGCCACGGACAGTTAAGGGTGGTATTTGTGCATACTGTGCCTCCTAGATTCCTCAAATTGGGAGTGGGGGAGGCTGCCAGTCACAGACCTATTAATCCATGACACCAGGCAACCAGGATTGAGACAACAAAAGCCCTCGAGGGTGGGACTTCTTAATAAGAGAAAATTGTCTGAGAACTTGTCACATTCAGAACAGTGTGCTGCTTAATATCTTACATGTCGCAGGGTTCCCAGTCCTGTCCCTTTCAGACTGGCAGTGGAGTGTGACCCAGAGAGCTACCTCCCTAATGGTGGACACTGAGAGAGTGCTCCGATTTGGTTAAAACTCAAGCTCTCAAGGGCATACACAAGACCAGAGGGACTCTTCGTGGCACATGATGTGAGAAAACAGAGAAAACAGAAAAAATAGATTATATTGTGAGGAAAATGATCAGACAATATGAATATTTATACCAAAAGATACAGCAGAGTCACAGAACCTAAAACTAGTCGGTAAAAATGCTTTTGTCCCATTAATCTTAAGTTTGGAAAAGGAAAAGGAAACAGTGATATTTTCAATCCACTCAACCAGATTCCCCAGACAGACACTTGGGAATCTGACTGGTAAGGAATTCTCTCCTCTCTGCCAGTGTGTCAGGTCTTGTGTTCCCTTGACTGTGAATTTTAGAAGAGCAGGGCAGATTTGGTTATTCTTACTCACAATGCCAAAACCATAGAATCAAGGGAAAATGTCCCTTTCATCCTCCAAAGTTTTGCTAAAAATCAACTGGCCAAAGGCAGATTAATAGGGGAAACAGCATACAAAATTTATTAACATGCACATGTGCACAGGGTAGTTGTTCAAAATATGAAAAGTCAAAGAAAGGGCCAGATGGTTAATGCTTTCATACCATCTTGAGGTTACACAAAGAATGGGTGCTTGGATCTTGGCAGACACATCACAGGGGGAGAGAAAAGGCATGCCTAAGTGTGGACAGTCTTGTTACACACATGAAACCTCATAGCTAGCATGTCTCAGAAAGAATAGCTGGTAGCCTGTGGTTGAGTTCATTTTCTTCCAGATCCAGACAGGGAGGGGCTGCAGAGAAAGCCTGGCTGTTTATTTCACCAATGTAGATTTTTGTGAACAGATGCCAATCACCTTCACACAAAGGAACTTTTCAGGGCTATTCTTTTCTGTAGGCCCTCTGAGTAGTCATCTTAAATATATCTAAGAAGAATATTTTGGGGTAAAATATTTTCGGTTTCCTTTAAACAATACCTCTGTAAATGTTCTTGAACATATACTTATGGGAAATTTTGCAAAGTCCAAGTAGTGAAATTTCTCATTCAAAACATACGTGCAGTTATTTTTGTTTTTATTTCAGGTTAATGTGATGGTACAAACAACCAAGTCACAAGATTTGAATTTGTTAAGTAGAGTCCCTCTTCACTTAATTCTTTTTGAGGGAAAATGTCTCATGATGTTGACCATGCTGGAGTTGGTGGCTATTCACAAGTACAATCACAGCGCACTGCAGCATTGAACTCCAGCCCTCAAGCATTGCTCAGCCTCCAAAGTAGCTGAGATTACAGGTGTAACAGTCCTTACAAATTGATGAAGGGGTGCGAGGTGAGTACTAGAGTGAGGGCCCCAAAACTCTGTGAAGGAATAAGCTTAGCTAAAATAATAATAATAATCAAACTCTGTAAAGGAACAGGTTTAGCTAAAATCATGACAGTGATCAGCCACTGTCTCTTTGCTTGTTTGATAATAGTCACTGTCCCTTGTGTGCTTCCAGCTGGTGGTTATAAAGATTCTCAGCTTTTTCAACATAGCTGGTAGTTATAAAGATCCTTCACTTTTCTCTGTAGACAACATCATCTTTTGCATACTTAAAGGTAGTTTCTAAGATACCTTCCAGGCCCTGAATTCTAGTGGATTGGCTAACTTGCTCAGACCAGTGGCTTGTACCAAGAAACTGACTCAATAGGAATCATGCCCCCAGGAGCTGAAACAAAACAAGAAGATGATTTCCAGACCCTTATAATTTGCCCCAAACTTAACTAATTATCAAACCTAATTGCATAATCCCCTGCCTGTCAAACCATCCTGTCTACCCAATTATCAGGTGGATTTGAGAAATTCCTCCTGCCTCCTTACTTAGCATTAGGTGGAATAAACTCTTCCTCTGCTATAAAACTGCTATGTCTGGATGCTGGTTTTCTCTTGGACAGGAGACAGATGAACCTGGCTGGGTAGCAACATAGGCACACACCACTGGGTTCAACTTAAGTATTTGATAGATACTGTCAAATTACCTTCCCAATGGCTGTGACAGTATTAAATCTTATCAAAAATATATGAAAGTACTATTTATCCATATTTTTGCCAGTTCTGGGTATTATCAAGCTTTTTTACTTTTTACCAGTCTAAAAGTTGAAAGATTGTATCTTGTTGATGTTTTATAATCTCTGTGTTTTTAAATGTGTGAGACTAAGTATATTTCCATAATTTTATAGACCATTTATATTTTTCTTGTGAACTGTCTGTTCTTATAACTTGCCTACTTTCTTCTGAGTTATTTTACTTTCTCATTCATTTGTATGAGGGTTATTTTGCAAATTTAAGGCAATTAGCCATTTTATCATATGTTCTGCGATTACATTTTCACAATCTGTCTTGTCTTTTGCCAAACAGGAGTTTTAAATTTTTACACAGTCAAATTTATCAATCTGTTCATTTCTGGCTTCTGAAGAATAGATATTTTAAATTTTATTATGTGCCTTAGAAGTTTCAGTGCTTTTCTGCCAGAGGATTGATTAGACTGAGGTGAAGAGGGAGTAGGGGAGTAATTGAGACAATTCCAACTTAAAGGCAGAATAAAGACTTTAAGTGAGGAGGGGGGAAGGGTGTTGGGGTAGCAGCAATAGCAGCCTACCTAAAGCCACCCCCAGGACAGGGACATCCTGATAGAGCCTGTTGGATCCTTCTACTTCAAGGAAGTTCTTGGCTATACCAGTGAGCAACCCAGTCTGGTCCTGAGCAGTGGGACAACATTCCAAGTGCTTTTTAGACACATCATGGAAGAGAACTCCCCAAAGTAAGTAGATGTTATGATTATGTGGACTTTCAGGGATATTTCAAAGTAGGATATCTTTCTTTATTAAGTTGTTAAAATTGGCCATTCATGTAACATATACCCCACAATTGGTTTTCTCTACCAGGGTTTCAAGAAAGATTAAAATTTAAAAAAATTTTATTAATTTGAGTTTTTTCTCTCTCTTTTTTTCTTCATTAGTCAAGCTGAGGATTTGTTGATTTTATCTTTAAAAAAAAAGAAAAACCTCTTAGTTTCATTGATATTTTCTTTAAAAAATTTTTTTTCTACTTCATCTATTTCTGTTCTAATCTTTATTATTTCTGTTCTTCTGCTAACTTTGGGCTTAATTTGTTCTCCTTTTTCTAGTTTCTTGATATGTTAAATTGGGTTGCTTATATGAGAGCTTTCTTTTTTACTAATGTAAGCATTTATAGCGATAAATTTCCTTTATAGAATTGTTTTTACTGTATCCCATAAGTTTTATCATATTTGTTTCCAATTTTATTTTTTTTTCAAGTTTTTAATTTCCCTTTTAGTTTCTTCTTTGACCCATTGGTTGTTTAGGAGTGTGTGTTGTTTAATTTTCACACATTTGTGAATTTTCCAATTTTCCTCCTGTTGTATAACCTGGAAGAAGTGAATACATTTCTAGAATTATACAACCTACCAAAAGTAAATCATGAAAAAAGAGAAGATATGAACAGAACAATTACAAGTAAAGAGATTGAATCGCTATTCAAAAACTTATCAACAAAGACAATTCCAGGACCAGATGGCTTCAGGATGAATTCTACCAACATTTAAAGAAGAATTCATGCCTATCTTTCTCAAACTCTTTCAAAGAATTGAGAATGCACGAACACTTCCAAAGTCATTTTATGAAGCCAGCATTACCCTGACACCAAAGACTTATAAAGTCACTATAAGAAAAAAGTATAGGCCAATATCCCTGATAAATATACATGTAAAAATGCTCAACAAAATAATAGCAAACCAAATTGAACTGCCCCTTAAAAAAATCATTCACCATAATTGTGGAGGGTGGGCTGAGGCAGCAGGGTGCCTCACAGCCTAGGAGGAATTCAGAGAATGAACCCCAACTAATTCTCCTTCTTTCCCCAAACAACCATATTCCTTTCTTCATGCTCCCTCTGCCAGAAGTCACATATATCTTTGTTTGTCTAGTTAATTTTAGGAACTATGCAGAAATCCTGTGATATTTTCTTTTTTACTTCTTAACATATATTAATGAAGTTAAGTAGAAACTATTAACAGGATGATCTGTTTTTGATAAAGTTATTTACATTTTCCAACTATATTGTAAGATCCCAAATACGCCTTTTTTCTATGCTACTTCCCCATAAACAACCCTGCCAAGATACTATAAAATAAAGCTGATTTTGTGTGTTGGTGCTGCCTGAAACCATCAGCTGAGTCAGACCTCTCGATTCCATCTTTCATCTCTTGTGTCTGCTCTTGTATTATATTTTCTTCAACCTCCACTGCTTCTACTCTGTTTTTTTCCCCTTCTCTGAGCAGGCTTGAGAAACATAATCAAATGGCATTTATCCCTGGAATGCTAGAATGGTTCAACACATGCAAATAAGTAAATATGATATAACACATTAACAGAATGATATATAAAAATTATATGATCATCTCAATAAATGTGGAGAAAGCATTTGACAAAATACAACATTGTTTCAGGATAAAAGCTTTCAACAAGTTAGAGAACGAATGTGCCTCAACATAATAAAGGTTATATATGATAAGCCCACTGTTAACATCATACCAGTCAAAAATTGAAAGCTTTTCTTCTAAGATCAAGAATAAGACAAGGATACCCACTTTAACCATTTCTATTTAACATGGTCCTGGACATTCCAGCCAGAGCAGGCTTGAGAAATATTAGGCAGGAAAAAAAATAATAAAAGGTATCAAAATGGAAAAATAATTAAAATGGTCTGTCTCTGTTTATAGACAACATGATCTTATATAGAGGAAACTCTAAATACTCAACCAAAGAACTGTTAGAATTAATTAACAAATGCAGTAAGGTGGCAAGATACAGGATCAGCATACAAAAATTAGTTACATTTCTACATACTAAAGATGAAATATTTAAAAAACAAATAAAGAAAGCAATTCCATTTACAATGGCATCAAAAACAACAAAATACTTAGAAATAAATTTAACCAAAGAAGTGAAAGATCTATACACTGAAATTTAAGACATTTATGAAAGAAATTGAAGAAGACACAAATTAATGGAACGATATCTTGTGTTCAAGAATGAGAAAGATTAATATTGTCAAAATTGCCATATTGCTCAAAGCAATCTACAGTTTCAATTCAATCCCTATCAAAATTACAACAGGATTTTTCACAGAAATAGAAAAACAATTATAAAAAAATTTGTATGAAACCACAAAAATCTCCAAATAGCCAAAGCAATCTTCAGAAAGAAAAGCAAATCTGTAAACATCACATTTTCTGTTTCCAAAGTGTATTACAAAACTATAGTAATCCAAACAGTATGGTACTAGCATAACAACAGATACATAGACCAATGGATCTGAATCAAGAGCTCATAAATAAACCTATACACATATATAGTCAATGATACTTGGCACAGGTGCCAAGAATAACAATAGAATAAAAATATTCTCTTTAACATGTTCTGGGACAACTGGATATCCACATGCAAAAGAATAAAATGGGACCCTTATTTTATACTACCCATAAAAATTAACTTGAAAGGAATTAAAGACTTAAATTTATGGTCTGAAATGAAAGTAACCCTAGTAGGTGAAGTTCCTAATATAAATGTTTCTAGGTGGGAGGTCTTGAGAATAACCCAAACTCACATCAAAGATGACACCACCATCCAGAGCTTTGTTCCCTATCATCTCATTCCCACCAGAAGTGCAGTCAACATCAATTTATTTTTCTCAGTTTATATTATTACACTTGTTCCCAGTTTCATGGGAGTAAGTACACTGTTCTCACACCAACCTACTTTTCTATTCCTTCCCTCTCCTCTTTAGTCCTTTCTTTACCCATCACAGGTTTTTACTGAATTATATTCAACCCAACATGCAGAACTTATTCTTTTCCATAGGTTTTTTTATTGGCAGCAATGGATGGGCAATGATTAGAGTAAGCAACAAGGGCAAATTAAAGGATAGTCTAGTGGATATCAAAACTTTGGGAAGCTAATACGTATATATCTATCCTATAAACATTTTCCCCATCCTTAGCACTACAGAGGAAAAATGAAAGTATCACATCCTCCCCTATACCATATAACCTAGGTTCTTCTTTACTGACAATATTTTTCTCAAAATTGTTTGTGTGTCATGTGAACACCCCCACAAATTCTGACTAGCATCCCAGCCTAATAGGAATGACAGGTAACTCCTGAGACAGAAATTTCTTCTCATAAATGTAAATGATTCTCATGGTCAAATGAAATCAGCTAGTTCAACTAGGGCCAAGTTTTGGCCCCCTATAGCTGTAGGATCTGATCTTGCCATGACATAAATGAATGATCAAGTTCAGGGAAATCAGCAGACTCAAATGCCATGTATCAATGTGGGTATGTTATATCATTGCAATGTTCTCTTTTACTTACACAGTTTGGCCCTGCCCATTTCAATCAGGGACTATATGTGGTTCCATGAGAGACTGAGGTCCAAGAGGATTACCTCTCATGGGCCAGGCATGACATACTTCTATATATTGAGAATGAATATTGAGGAAATAAAGAATAAAAGCAAAGAAAGTGTGTGATCTCAATATATTTTTCCATTGCCATATGGCTGTCATTGAGGTATATTTCTCTTCTGAAGGAATCAGAGCATACATCACAGATAGAGAAAATCACCAGCACCTCCTTAATATTTCCCTGGAATCCTTGAACAATATAGAGGATGATGAAGTTTGTATAGCTTCAGCTAAGGAAACAAATTTTGGAATCAGACCCCTGCATTCCAACCCCTGTGCCCAGTTTACTCTTATGAGCTGACTAATTTGATGATAAGGTCCTTATCTTCTCAGTGTCTTATGTTTTTCATATGCAAAATAGAAGAAATATCTATAGGTAACTCATGGTTTAGAGTGAGGAAGTATGGTCAATCAATGATCAATAAACATTAGCTGGTATTATAATGTTGGATATTATTCTCTTATTTGTTCAAATAACTGATTAATTATATCTTCTTTTCCAGCTACATTTTAAATTAATTTTTACTTAGATATAGATTCTTAAGATTATAAGTCCCTAACCAAAAAAAAAAAAAAAAGATTGCAAGTCCCAAATGGCATTCATCACCTTTTAGTTTGATTCTTTTTGGTTCCATTTAGAAAGACAATTTAGTCTTTCCACTGAGCCTTTTTTCTGGGTAGGGTTTATTCTTTAAATAGTGCTTGTATTAAGTTAACTTTTCTATATGTTTCCCATCTCAGTAATGCTTCCTTTATTTTAAATTTTCTTATTGCTTCTTGATTTGGGGTCACTTTCCTATAGAACCTGGGTCATTTGTCTAAAGTTAGAAAAATCTTCCCCTGAACTCACTACTCTCTCCATTCTCAGCCTAGTAAGCATGTTCTGTTAGAATAGCTAAGTTTAGGGATCAAAAGAACTAATAAAGCACAAATCAAAATAGAGAGGGAGTTAAGAATAAGTGTAGTGGGAAAGGGCAGGGACTGAGACCCTGAGATTTTATATTCTCCTGTTTGTAAGGAGCTGGTGATTTCAAAAGATACTAAGCAAAAGAGTGAATGTTAATGAAATTGGAGAAGCTACCATTTCAAAAGGGTAGCTAGTCTGGGTAGGAGTGGACATAAAGCACAGAAGTTATCTAGCTTAAGTTAGGCAGTACAATGATTCCTCCAGACACAGAACAAACAAGGTTCTATAGGGCTGTCTTCTGTTGGCCCTGTCACTTCAGCTCTGACTTGTTTCTTTAGACTTTGGATACCACCTAAAGCCATGAACTATATTTTAAAATCTTTCTCTGGTTTTAGTCTTTAGAAAAATTGAGCCAACCCACCTAAAAACAACTGGATGAAGATAAGGAAACAGAGACTTTAGTGACCACAAATAAACAAAACAATCCTTGAAAAAAGTAGATCAAAAAGTCACTATCACTAAAATGGATGGCTGTACCACTCTAAGAGCAATATAAGCAATCCCTTGGGAAAGAAATTTTCAGTTATCAAATTACAATAGTCCCAATGTCCAGTTTTCAAGACAAAATTATGAAGAATAAAAAGAAAGAGTAAAGTATATTTCATTCACAAGAAGAAAAGGAAATAGACACAAAACATCTTTTAAGGAGCCAAGACATTGAATATATTTGACAAAGATTTTAAACTATCTTAAAAATACTCCAAGAGCTAAAGGAAACCTTAAGAAATAACTAAAGATTTTGATCAGATCCCAGTAGTATATTTTTGGTATTGCTTCCATTGCTCTGGGGGTTCTCCTCATAAAGTTTTCTCGGGGGCCAATTTCTTTAAGTGTTTCCCCTGCACTCTCTTTAAGAAGCTTTATGGCTTCATGTCTTAAGTTTAACTCTTTTATCCAGTGAGAGTTGATCTTTGTTAGAGGTGAAAGGTGTGGGTCCAGTTTCAGTCTTCTACAAGTCTCCAGCCAATTCACCCAACACTATTTGTTAAATAGGGAGTCTTTCCCCAAATTTATATTTTTGGTAGGCTTATCATAGATCAAATGATGATAAATGTCTGGATTTATCCCTTGGTTCTCAATTCTCTTCCATACATCTACTTCTCTATTTTTGTGTCAGTATCATGCCATTTTGATCACTATAGATTTATAGTATAGTCTGAAGTCTGGTAGTGTGATTCCACCTGATTTGCTTTTATTTCTAAGTAATGTCTTAGCTATTCAAGGTAAAAATAAAAAAAGAAATAACTAAAGAAGATTGGTAACAATGATCAAGAGTCTAGGGCCCTAGACAACACTCAAAGACCTCTGCACTCTTGCCCAAGTTCTCCCAAGGTAGTTCAACTGAGTGCTAAGTCCAAAAAAATCCAAACAGCTCACAGAAGTCTGGAAAACTGCTGCCAGCACTCCAGCTGCCCCCTACCCATGAGCCTAGTCATCGGATATGCAGCATGGAGTCTAATCACTGCAGAAGCCTGTGATTGTGGGAGCAAGATCATCAGTCTTCACTGCCCAGGAAGACAGAGGGCCCACTTCCTTTCTGCATTTCAGATAGCGCAAGAGTGCAAGTTATTGGAAGGAGCTAAGTCATAGCTACAACCTTAGCAGGAAGGCAATCAGGAAAATATGGTTGCAAGCCACCCAGTCCCTGTGATTCAGAGGGAAGCAAAGAAAGAGAGGTGCTCGGGTCCAAGAGATGATATCTGGAACTCCTTCCTACCTCAATGAATCCAGTAGGAACCAGAGACTTTCCTTCTTCTCTTCATCATTACACTCTGAATACTCTCAGTGGGCATGGTGGTTCACACCTGTAATCCCAGCCCTCTGGGAGACTGAGACAGGAGGATTACTTGAGCCCAGGACATGGAGGTTGCAGTGAGCTATGATGATGATGCCACTATTGTAGCCCAGGAAACAGGCTGAGACCCTGTCTCAAAAAAAAAAAAACAAACTTTCTCTTAATTTTTTATTGTCATCTTTCCTCTTGTTTCTCCTCTCATCATTCAAAAACTAACTCAGAAGGATGTATTTGCAAGTGTGGAGTAGGAGTGGGAGAGAAGAGAGGAAAAGAGAGGTAAGTCATGGTTCTCTTTTAATGCTGAGCTGTGTTCACATAGAGATGGTTTGGGAGTGAGAGGAAGGAGAGACTGGGATTGAGCAGCTGGGAAAGGAGATGTGTGTCATGTGCAGAGTGTGCAAAGATCAAAGACAAGGGCTCCGAGCACCAAATGACAAGACACTTTCAAGGCTCCTCAGATTCCTCTGGTCTCTCTGTCACCTCACAAAGCAGCTGCCACACCACACCATTCTTAGACTCATTATTCTTTAGGGGGTCAAAGCACAGCATGAATGTAGCAGGAGTGAACAATTTTATCCCTGCATGGATCAAGGCATTTGGCAATGCTTAGCGGTCCTACACTGTCCCTTGTATTCTTGTGCTATAATTGGGTTTTAGCCTTCATATGAAAGCTATAGATTGGCTTTGAATTAGGGCGGAGTACATTGGATGCTTTTTCTTCCATTCTTGAGATGCTTTGCTAAGAGGAATGTGTTCCAGCTCCATCCATGTAAACACGAAGGAGATAGTCTCCATCTTTCTTTGGGGCTACATGGTATTCCATGATGTACCTGTACCACAGTTTATTGATCCATTCGTGGGTTGATGGGCATTTGGGCTTCTTCCACGACTTAGCAATTATGAGTTGGGCTGCAATAAACATTCTGGTACAAAAAAAAAAATGATCAAAAAAGTAGAGAATATACAAAAAGAAATAAAAATTATATTTTTGAAGCTGAAAAGTATAAGAGCTGAAATGAAAATTTTACTAATGTGGTTTAGTAAACAACAGATTTGAGCAGCAGAAGACTCAGTAAACTTGAAGGGCAAATAAAATAACTCAGACCGGAAAGCTGGGGGGGAGGAGCCAAGATGGCGGTCTGTAGCCAGCTTTCTGCAGACGCTCCTGCCCAGAAGGAGAGTTAAAGGACAGAAATTTGGCGAGAAAGCCAACGGTTTGGAGCTGAGCCAAGAGACAAGGTCGAGGAACACACATCAACACTGCTGGAGCGACCTGCGACCCCAAGGATATAAATAAAAGGTACAGAGCACATCACCAAGCGGACGGGAGTCCCCTCCCCCAAGAGAACAGCTCGCAGTATACGCCATAC
>CAUYON010092152.1:0-47838 GCA_963573935.1 Arctocebus calabarensis
ATGAAGGCTATGTTAATCAGTTTAATGAAAATAGTTCAGATTGTATATGAAACCAGCACATTGTACCCCTAGATTGCACTCATGTATACAGCTATGATTTAATAATAATAATAAAACAAACAAAAAATGAAATTAAGCTTACTGTACTGATAGGTACATATACTCTACTTCCTTGTACAGCTATCATTAGAGAATATTATATAAAATTATATATAGTCAAAACATAGTAAAATCATACATAAAATCAATAAGTTTACTGTTTTCTCGTGATTTAAGAGTCAATCTCCGTCTGTTTCTTATTACAAACGTAAGTGGAGAAAACACTCAATGCTAACCACACTACTCAGCATACTTGGACATTTTCCACAGCAGATGACTTCAACTGCATTATCAGATGCCTGACTTCCTCTTCTTTTTGGAGTCTCGTAAATTTCTATGTCATTCTTACTTCTTCCTCTCCATCCACTGCTTCATGCTGCAGTTTTATGCTGGTCTGTACTTCATTATCACTTAGAAAATTGTTTCTGGGTCAGGTTCATTACAAGTTGCTCTCTTATCGTTCATTGCAACAAAACCTTCAAAATCTGCCATGAGAGATGGACTGTCTGATGGGGCCAAAATATCGTACTCTAAGGTTCTGACAAATCTAACTTTCCTGAAACACTTCTGTGTCATATCTGGCTGAACTTTATTCTAAGTAAAACTGATCCAGCCAGAAGGCCACATCTAGAGTGTTATCTGATAGGGCAGATAAAGTTGCTTCCACAGGCAGACTACCCAGATTTGTGTTTTAGTATTTACCCACTGTAGAAGCTGAGTTTAGTAGTGCCTTTTAAATGTTTTAGTTGATGCCTTGGTGAAGAGGTTGGAATTTTGAGGTTGTGTTTAGAGGCAGAAATTGTAGTGTTAAGTTTGTTGAGATGATTCACTTGCTGGTGACAGGCACAGTTGTCTACTGTGAATAGAATAGACCATTTCTTCTTCTTCATTCCTTGGTCAATACCCGTTATCCATTTGCATTTGTCCAATCCAAGGGGCAGGTCTTGGGGCTTCAGATTTTTGAATACATGTGGCTTTGCTGATTTACCAATCACCAAGGTAGTTGGTGATTAGTTTCTCTCTAATCGAGCTAGTACAAAGGTAGTTGGTGATAAGTTTCTCTCTAATTGAGCTAGCACAAAGCAGAACTGCCAATCGTTCTTTGGAAAGTTTTCCACTCTTATACTTTCACCTTTCATGATGAGGCTCCTGTCAGGCATCGCCTTGAAATAGAGTCTGCACTTGTCAGCATAAAGATGGTCTCATCTTTGAAGCCTCTGGCAAAGGCTAGGAACTTTTTGATGAACTCTTCACAACTTCTACTGGAACTTTACTGGATTCACCACATAAGACTTTCTGGGAGATCTTATGTCACAGTCTAAATTTCTTAAGGCAACCACTTGCTGCTGGAAATCTGCCACCCTGAATTCCCGTGCAAATTTTTCAGCAACTTTTCTTGGATCATCAGCCCAAAGATGCAGACATTAACTACACTCATTTGTTTGAACCAACTTAAGGTGGCTTCATGGACTTTATGAGGGAAGTTTTCCTCCTTTTCCACTGCAGGTCTCTGCTTTTCTTCCAAGTACTCACATTTACATTTTTGGATGTTGATAACAGTGGTCTTGCTAACATCAAAATGTTTTGCCATCTTTCCAGAAAAGCAGTTTCGGCTGCTGCTTTCCAGTAAATGTAGAAAATCAACCTTTTCCTTCAGTGTCACTCTTTGAGTTCTTCCCTTTGGACCTTCGTGTCTCAATTAATTGTAACTTTTTCAGTAATTGTAGGATGTACCTATAATTCAGACTAGTCTTTAACGTTGAAAAAAAGTCTTCCACAATACTTGATAAACAGTAGGACTTTAGGCCTAGTCCAATGCGTGATAATAAAACATGAAAAAAGAACTGATACTAAAGAAAAAATAGTAGAACTAAGGGGCAAAGGTCATACTTTCTATCCCTTGGTGTAGAGTGGACCCAAATGGTCAAGTTATAAAAAGTAAATTAATAATTGTATTTTACTCCAAGTGGTCAAGATACAACTTAACAGAGGTGGTCAATATATATAGAAGTCAGTGTTCCATTTAGTATATGTCTGCTCTATGAAAATTAGGTCAACTTTAGAAGGTGGACAGTGTAGGGAGGTGGTCAACTATGGAGTTCTACTGTATCTCTATTTGACTGTGCCCCTTATGAAAGCCAGAATTTTGTCTTACTTTCTCTTATGTTCTCAGTACATAGCATAATGCCTGGCATGTAGATAATAGATAATAGATGTAGAGATTCTGAATCCTATTATTCCCCTGTTGGTAGTATTACTTTTATTCTGACAGGACATTAACTTGGCAGAATATGAATGTGAACTCTTTTTTAGGTTGTGCTTCTGGTCTTAGTCCAGATCTTTCTTAGTTCAGATCTTTTGCCATTACCTGAGCTACTGTTAGTCTATTCTATGCATATGTGGTTTAGTGATCAGTCAGACATCTGGCTAGAAAGAATCTGGGGATCTCTTCTGACTCTTTCTCTTCTGAAATTCGCTCATTGTTTTTGGTGGGCCATGGTTCCCTTTCTGTTTTCTGGTTCCTTTAGCCAAAGAGACCTTTCCTCATTAATGATGTCACATTTTTCATTCCTAAGGTTGGTAATTTGTATCTTTTTTTTTTATTGACCATTCTGGCTATAGGTTTTATTGATTATATTGTAATCAGCTTTTGATTTTATTGACTTTTCTCTAATAATTTTCTGTTTTTAATTTTATTGATTTCTGCTCCTTGTAATTTCTTTGCTTCTACTTGCTTTGGGTTTAATTTGCTTTTCTGATTTTCTTGAAGTAAAAGTTTTGACATTAATTTGAGACCTTTACAGACTGCTACCACATTAAGCAGTGTTTTAGCTGTGTTCCATACATTTTGATATGTAGCATTTTATTATTGTTACTGTTTTTATTCAAAATGTTTTCTGGGTGTTTGTGCACTTATGTGTTTTTACCATGGACTATTTAGAAGTTTGTTGTTTAATTGCCACACATTTGTGGATATTTCAGCTTATCTTTCCAGATACTGATTCTTAGTTTAATTCTCTTGTGGTCACAGAATATTTTTCTAGCGTTACAGTCTTTTAAGATATATGGAGATTTGTTTTATGACCTATAATATTGTATATCTTGATGAATGTTGTATTTACATGTGAAATGAATCTGTTTCTGCTCTTGTTAAGTGGAGTATATACATTTGATGAAGTTAGTTTATAGTTTTGTGTCACCTTTCTATAAGATTATCGATTGGAATTATTGATTATTTACTTTTTCTGTCTGTTCCTGAAAGACAAATGTTAAAGTTTGTTATTCATATTTTATCTTTGTCTATTTGTGTATTTTGAAACTCTTTAATGAAAAGATATATACACATTTAGGATTATTATCTTTTTTTATTAATGATTTGACCCCTTATCCTTATATAATATCCTGTTTGATCATGGATATTATTCCTGCCTTATGTCTCTTTTGTCAGATACAGATGCTCTAGCTTTCTTTTGGTTAGTGTTTTCATGGCACATCTTTTTTAATCCATTTCATCCTACATATGTCTTTGAATTTAAGGAGAGATTTTTGAGGTTGGCACAGGTCTTACTATTTTTATATACAATCTGACAATCTCTGCCTTTAAATTGGACTTTTGAATTCCATATAAATTTGCTATAATTATTTATGTGGTTGAGTTTAAATCTACTGTTTTCCTGTTTTTTCAGTTTTCCCTGTGCTTTGGTTTTTATTGACTGTTTTGGTTTATTAGTTTTACCTTTTTTTCCCCTAGTGGTTGCTTGAGTTACTATACACATTTTTAACCATCCAGTTTTGAATAATAATATACCACAGCATGTATATAGATGTAAGAACCTTGTAATGACATATTTCTGTTTCTTTTGTGCTATTATTTTCATGTGTTTTATTTGTACATATTTTGTACAAATTTTATAAATTGTACATATTTTATAAATTCCATGGTATATCATTACTTAAAAGTGTAATGTTTTTTGTTTTGAGCTTCATATACATGGAAACAGTTATTTTTATGCATTCTAAAATTATACAATGTATTGGTATGTTTCTTCCTTTTTTTTTTTTTATTAAATCACAGCTGTGTACATTAGTGCAATCAAGGGGTACAATGTGCTGGTTTCATATACAATCTGAAATATTTTCATCAAACTGTTTAACATTTTCTTTTCTTTTTTTGGGAGGGGGTCATTTCTTAATTTTAATTTTTTTTTATAATTTTATTGAATCATAATTCTGTACATTCATGCAATCATAGGGCACGATTCATATACATTCAGAAATGTTTTGATCGTACTGTTACAGATAGCCTTCATGGCATTTTCTTGATCACTATATAAAGACATTGATACTCTACATTTAATAAGTTTCCCCAGTACCCTGCTAAGGTGATCTTAACTGCATATTTTTCTTTTATAATTGAAAGTAAGGGTCTTATAGCTATAAAAATAAATTAATTATACAAGAAAACAGAAATAACTATGACATTACAGAATATAGTTATGTGTCATTTGGCAGTGAGAATGCATTTTGAGAAATACATGGTTAGGCAATTCTGTATCCTGCAAACATCACAGAGTGTACTTACACATAGATGATATAGGCTATGCATACCGAGGCTATATGGTATAGGCTGTATCTCCCAGGGTACAATCCTGTACAACACATTACTGTTTTAAATACTATAGGCAATTGTAATATAATGGTAAGTATTTGTGTATCTAAGCATATCTTAACATACAGGGTTTCCATAAAATTTGTGTGCAATTAAAAATAGTTGGCTATTGTATGTATTGTATAAAAGATACAGTAAAAATACAATGTAAAAGAGAAGAAGTGGCACACATTTATTTATCAGGCACTTATTATGAATGGAGCTTGCAGGACTGGAAATTGCTCAGGGTGAGTGAACCAATGATGAATGAATATAAAGACCTAGAACGTTACTGTGCAACACTGTAGACTTTATAAATACTGTACAATTAGGCTACACTTAATTAAAAATAAAGTAATTTCACTAGGACTTTAGAATGGCTAGATGTCACTAGGTGATAGGAAATTTTTTAGCTTCATTATACACATATGGAACCATTGTCATATCGAGGTTGCTTTTGACTGAAAGGCTATTATGTGTTGCATGACTATATAAGCAGTTGGCCTTTGAACAGTGCAGGAGTTAAAGGCTCTGTCCTCCATGGCAGCAAAAATCCACATAGAACTACTAAGAGAGGACTGCTGACTAGGAGCCTTACCAATCACATAAAGTCTACTAACACATATTTTGCATGTTATATTTATTATGTAGTATAGTCTTACAAGAAAGAAATCTACAAAAAAGGAAATATTACAAAACATTCTAAGAAAGAGGAAATATATTGACTATTCATTAAGTGGAAGTGGATCAGGAAAGTCTTCACCTTCATCCTCACCTGGAGAAGGCTGAGAGGGACAAGGCGGCAGGGGGAGGTGCTAGTCTTATGAGAAGAAATTTAATAAGATCCCCAAAGGAAGTTCAAGCCCATGTTGTTCAAGGGTCAACTGTATTTGGCCCTTGGCTGAGTTTCCTGACATGAGGAATCTTGAGTAGAAAGAGGCTTGTATGCTGTACATACTGCCTGGCAGTGTCTGGGTAGCTTTAGGATGGGGCTGGTCATAAGAAAGATCAAAGAATCATTAGAGGGTTGGAACTTTCAGCATCACCCCCTCAATCTATGGAAAAGAGAAACTAAAGGTCAAGTTCATCACAAACAGTCAATGATTTAATCAATCAATTATGCTTATGTAATGAAGCTTCCACAAAAACCCAAAAGGACCAAGTTCGGAGGGCTTCTGCATAGCTGAAGGGTGCACCCTTCTGAGGGGTGGTGCACAAGAGAGGTGCCTTACCCCCACCCTCATCTGTATCTTTTGTATTTTATAATAAATGGGTAAATGTCAATGAAGTGTTTCCCTAAGTTCTGTGAGATGCTGTAATAAATTACTCATCCCCCCAGGAGGGGATTGAGGGAACTCCACTTTATACCTGGTGGATAAGAAACACATTTCACAATCTGGGTCTTATCATTAGCATCTGCAGTGGGAGATCTTGTGAGACTGAGCCCATCTCCAGCTATATAGTGTCAGAATTGAATTAAATTAGTGGGCACTCAGCTGGTGTCTATTGGAGAATCAATGTAGAATCGCCTGCTGAGAAGAAATCCTAACACATTTCTTGGTGATCAGAGGTCCTGAAAGTTTTGAATACAGAGTAGGAAAAATAGTTTGTTTTGCCTTAGATTCTTTTAGTAACACTGTGTTTCCTTTTGGTCAACATGTTATGATGGCTACCATGTTCCTTCTATGTCTGGTGTATTTAAAAAAACATTGTAAAATAAATGTGCTATCTTTGTGGTCCCTTCCTAGGTGATGTCTGCTTAGATAAGCTGCTGAAAAGAAACACAAATTGCTCCATTCCTCTATTCCCTCACATGAAATTTCCTGTCCCATTTCTCATGCCATCAGGGACACCTTCATTTTAAGCTGCAAAATTATAATTAGCTTCTTTCATTAAGTAACCTATGTTTTAACTGATTTCCCATAGTTCTCTCTCTCTTTTTCCCCCCCTAGGTGTTATGTACCTTTTAGAGTTCTTCCAAAGGAAATGTAAAACAATATATTTCTTTGGGTCAGTGGAATTCTCTAACATGCAGAAAGCAAGCCTAAATGATTTGTTTTAGAGTGACTCAATTCATATATGCAAAAAAGGAGGTTTTAATTAATAATGTATGTGCATAAGATTCTAAAAGACAGGTTTACTTGAATTAGTGCATAGGTTTCCTTTTATTTTTCAAGTATCACAATCACTAAAGACTGAAAAACTTTGCAGACTATTTCTGCATCTCCCCACTCTTCCTTGGAATGCTGCATGAAGTTATTTTTGGTTTGCTTTAGTTTTAGTAAGAACTTCAAAGCTTTTCCTAATATCATATAACCTTAACCTGGGTATCTGGTTTTCCTCATGCATTTCTAAGACTTGGAAAATATATTTATCCCTCCATGGGGATGTGGAGAAAATCTGCTATTAAATGATTCTCAGCATATGTGCATAGGGTAAAAAATGGCAGAGAAGTGAACAAGAATTCATCTCTTTAGAAGTATACTACAGTTTTCTTCCTTTTAAAATAGTAGTCTAATTGAAAACAATAATTAAAAACAACTCTAGTCAAAGTCAGTTTTAAAAGATTACTCATAAAGCTAAATAACATTTATAAACTAAGTCAATCCTATTCATAAAAACCAAACAATTTATAATTAATATGTGTCAAAAATAATCTTCCCCTTACAGAGAAACAAAATCACAATTGCAAATATTATTGTTATGTTTTTCATTGTGGAGAATGCTTCTTGAAGTTTAATTCTTTGGTGAATTTCATTTATAGATCACCCTTCCAGCTAAGCTTTCTACTCACCAATAAGCACCAAGGAATGTCTCCTCTCTATGTCCAGACCACATTGCTGGCCCTTTTTCTTATCTGCCCAATTAGTTTTATAGGCCTTAGCTACCACCAGCCTAACTACCTTGGAGCTCCTAGATAAAAGTTCCCTATCCTAGGCTGTTCTATTCATCAGGAATCTAGCAAAACTTAGGTTTGAATAGTTTCCTATGAAACACCTCCCACTCAACTGATTTGTGGTTCCTAATGAACCACAAGCTGATGGACAATTATTCATTCAGCTGAGGCCCATGGAACATTTAAAGAGTTCTCAGGAATCTCACAAGCCTGCATATGTGGCTTCCATTTAAGTTTAGAAACCAGCTTTTTGACATGAGCAAGAAATATAACAAGACTTTAAATGGAATCACCATGAAAGAGCAACTTTGACTTGAACTCTCAAGTTTTCTACAATTGGTGTTCAGATAAACCAAAAAATAATAAGGGTAACAATTTCTAACATTTAGAAAAGGAGTTGTATTAAATAGAAACTTTCCCAATTTTCAACTTTACCAAGTCAACACATGGTATACGTGTTATGACTAGGAAAGAACCACATTATTAAGACTTTAATCAACACTGCTTTTAGTGCTAGTGAAAGTTTGAACTCATGTTGACCTTTACTTAAAATCCGAAAGTCCAGAAATAAAAAATGACAGTAGAAATTATGTTCTTAAATAGAAAAAGAGTGTAGTTTTCTAAATTTGTGATTTAAAAAAAAATGCCATTTAAGCTTAATAGCCATATCTAGGCACAGTCTTTGCTGAATACCTGTTAAATACTTCTGCATAATTTATTATCGGGTAAATAGATGATCAGAAATCTTGCTATTATAGGAGAATGTGTATTTCATGATTTAAGACATCACTTGAAAAGCATGTTGTCTGGAATATAGCATCATCTAACTCAGCTTGTATAGTGTGAAACACGAAGGTGGACACAGACCAAAACCACAGGCAGCACTTCTTTCACATATTAATGGGCTCCCCCAAAGCATCCTCTTCTGTCCCAAATGCACCATCAATACAATGAGTTTTCAGATGCAGCTACATGCTAAGATTTGCACACCTAATCTTACTTGAACTTTTCCGCTGAGAATAAGGATTTTTATCTTGTTATTTAGTTTTTAAAGAACACAATGTTATATACATATTTTTGTTGTTGGGGATTCATTGAGGGTACACAGAAGCAAGTTACATTGATTACTTTTGTTAGATAAGGACCCTCTTATATTTGTGTCCTGCCCCCAAAAGGTGAACCCTATTCCTTTGTCCCCCATGATATCCATTTTTTTTTTTTTGCTTTGTTTTCTTGAGTATTGGAGATGAGGACACTAATATTTTTTAAGGCTACGTGGCCAGGAAACTATTGTAAATATAGGTTTACTGCCAGTGAAATTGACAGACTAAAATGTTTCTTAATGATGGATAAATTAAAAAACATAAAGCTTACTTCCCTAAGATCTTCCTGCCCCTGCCCTCTGCCACTATTAAAGGCCATTAGTAAGACTTTGTGTCACAGGGAGCTCCAGCTTTGAAAAGTATGATGGAGAATAGAAGGAAGAAGAAAGGAAGTGAGAAGTGAGAAAAAGAAAAAGGGAAATGGAGGGTTTTTTGAAAAAAATTTTGTTCAAGTATTTGTTTCACCTTCCATGGGGTTTACCCAGTGGAATAAATCTAGCTTTACCCACAAGTAATATGTGATACAGGCACGGATATTCTGCTTTACGATAAAGTGAAGCAGTTTGACTAGTTAAGAGAAACTTTGAAGGTGGAATAAAGAGATCTGGGATTGACTCCAAAATCTATTGACTACTCCTTCCCCCAACTTCATTTTTTAAATTACTTGCAGGTAGAATGGGCTGCTTCAGTGAACA
Source organism: Arctocebus calabarensis (assembly GCA_963573935.1). Lineage (NCBI taxonomy): Eukaryota > Metazoa > Chordata > Mammalia > Primates > Lorisidae > Arctocebus > Arctocebus calabarensis. Next base: position 9,442 of record CAUYON010092152.1, read on the forward strand.
GTTATGATATACATAATTATAGTAAATTTTACCTTCATATTAAACTTATCCTGGCTTGTTTTACATTGTAATTGCTCATTTCCATTTGAAGACTATGCCAATTTACTCAAATCTTAAATATTGATTTTAATTTTGAAGTTGAGAGTCTTGGAGCTATTATCCTAGAATTATATTAAGATTCATATTTTGAAACTTTTTGATGACAACTGACACAATGAAAGTAAAATTTTGATATTAAAACATGTCTATTTATGTACATCTTGTGTTATCAAGCCCACTTTTTTTCTTATCTATTTCTTAATGAACAAACCACATGTTACTGTAAGAGCTTCATTGTAAGTATTAGCACTATAGACCATAATGAATGTTTAGAAGACTTCTCATGTCATCAAAAATGGGGCCTACACTATTTTAAGGGGGATAATTGGAATAAGTTATAATGAAATACAAATTAAAATAAGTTATTATAGTAAATTTCATTCTTATTAACATTTGTATGACAAAAGGTGATCTATGCTTTTACTGAATTGATAAAATTATTTGAATAACAATAAGTTTTTGTTTTAATTTGTCTATCTGAATTTCTCTCTGCCCTGGGATTTTTTCTTTACTTTTTTATTTGGGAAGAATGTGCTTTTTGCTAAACTTAGAGTACTAATTTGACCATTTTCTGCCATGTAACTGGCTTAATACTTAAGAGAAACCTAAGAAATTGCCATTTTTTCCAGATAAAAATGTGGTCAGATATTGGTGACTTCGTATTAACTTCAGGTAGCGTGGTTTTTGTTAAGAGGGAATCACTGGGTAATAGAGGGAGCTGGCTGACAAATTTCTTTTCAGCTGCTACACTACCTTCCAAATTTATGGCTGTCCATGTCTCTTTAAAGGTAATAGTCAAGATGATTCAGCTAATGAAAATTTTTTTAATTTTCTTTTTATACATCTACATTGTATAACTTATAGTAGTTATAGTAGAATATCCATTAAAAAGGTAAATCAAAATTATTTTATGAAAACATTCACTTTTTCTAATGCCAAAGTGGTGATATCAATAAGTATGCTGAGACATAATTTAAAATTATTTCTGCCATTGAAGAAGAATAAGAAATTTTGTCTGAAAAATATTACACTAATTTGTACCCTTTTATTTTATGTAGAAACCCGTCGATTTCCATTAATAGCACTTTGATCATATCTTACATTAATAAATTTAAAAATCGAGATTTTGTACTTGGAGATTGATAATTGTTTAATACACAAAAAGAAAAGTGTCTTAAAAAATAGACCTATGGGCTCAGCACCTGTAGCTCAATGGGCTAAGGTGCCAGCTACATACACCTGAGCGGGCAGGTTCAAATCCACCCCAGGCCCGCCAAACAAGGATGGCTGCAACCAAAAAAATGGCCGGGCATTGTGGAGGGCGCCTGTAGTCCCAGCTACTTGGGAGGCAGAGGCAGGAGACTCGCTTCAGCCCAGGAATTGGAGGTTGCTATGAGGTGTGATGCCACAGCACTCTATCCAGGGTGACAGCTTGAGGCTCTGTCTAAAAAAAAAAAAAAAAAAAAAAATAGACCTATGGATAAAATTAAAATCAAAATTTAAAATTTGAGTAACTTGGCACAGTTTTCAAATGGAAGTCAGTGGATACAATGTAAAACAGCTCCATAATATGGTGTAAATAATTTGGGATTTTTTAGGTTTAGTTGAGTCATAACGTCCAAAGAATCATTGAAGAAGAAGAAGAAAGAAGAAAAACAAGGACTGGAGATCCTGTATATTGTTTTCATTCAGTAAAAAAAAAAAATGGTCGCAATTAAAAATATAAAGCTATATTTGCATATTCATATACTATTTTGTAATATTTCAGTTTTGATTTGTTTTTACCATTAAAAAGAATTTTCTTTAAGAAATTATTTCATAAGACCACTGTGTAAAATCTCAAAATAGCTCATTGGCATACTTCTCTTTGTCAGATATATGTACTCAAATAGTACATATAATCAATAACAATAATCAATAACATTGATGATGAGCCTTTGAGCCTGATCTGCTCTGCTTTACAGACTTGATCTTACTCAGAGAGACAATAGCTGCCATAAGGAAACATTCACACACATCAGATCCCTCCTGGACTCCGTCCCGATGCGTCCAAGAAGCACCTCTTAGTCTAAAGTATCCCTCAGTTCTGTTCTGATGACAAAGACCCAGGGAGGGAAGAATTAAAAACAAGGGACAGTCAAGAAGAAAGCCCAAGGGCCCCTATCCCTAGCTACGCATCCTTCCCGTTTGTAGCAGCCTGTCTTCCTCAATCCGGAAAACAGTGTCCTAATGTTCCATGTGGCATCATGAGTAAAATTAAACAAGCATATAGCATGCAAACACATCTTTGCATCCATTATATCTTTTAACAACAATAACAATACTTTTGAGGAATATTAATATCTCCAAAGAGGATGCTGCTCTCGTTCAAATAGTTACTGCACAAAGACAATATCCTTTTAAAATGGATGTTAGGGGCACACCTAGTAGGCCCAATATAAAACAAGGACATTGATGCGAAGGGGGATGATTTCCTCTATCCAGGGTCTTATAGTGATTAAGAGGTGAAGCTGAGATTTCAACTCAAAGCATGTGACTCCAAATTTGCAGTTTTCCTATGCTGTCGTAATGTCTCTCTAATTAATCCATTCATACTAAGAAGAGAAAAGATTGACAAAGATTTAAGTACTGATTACTAAAATTACTTGGGGAACTTCAAAATATTAATAAAGGTTTCCGAACTCAAGCTTTAGATAGTATATTTGAAAAAAAAAAAAAAAGCAACCTAGAGTTCTCTGTATTTTAAAAAGTTTTTTCTAAGTAATGCCTCTGCTCATGCAGATTTGGTAACTTGAAGTATTGAAATGCCTTTAAAGAATTTGCAAGGATATTTGCATTTTTCAAGTTAGAAAATAACTCTTCTAAGAGATGTATTCCTACTCACAATTTTTACATTACGTAGATGGTTTGTTAAGGTATTTGGAGGAAGGGGCACCATTTGGCATCTCTGAAATCATAACAGGAACAGACATACTTATTTTACTTTTTCTCATTGTGCCCTTACTTACATAGTGCATGCGTGGACCCTGATTTAATGTTACATTTGAAAAATGAGTCGGTAGGCTGCTTACATCCTTAGTAGAGCACAGCATACAACAAACACAAAGCTGTTTGAAATGTTCCCTTCATCTGTGCTAGCTGCATGGGCAGCTGCCTTCCTGAGTTTTAGTTTGTTTATTCAGTAAGTGTACATATCCATACGTTTTTCATGGGGATGTCCAACAAAACAAGTGGCTGTTCAGTGAGCACCTAGCATTCATTTTAAAAGGATATTGTTTTTGTGCTGTAACTATTTGAACCAGAGCAACATCCTATTTGTTCGTGTATTGCATCTTGTGTTCCATTGTTCTTAAAAAATACTGTGAAAAATAACATGCTATGAACAAATTGGTCTGACAAAAAGTGAAAAATTCTTTTTTATTGATAGGTTCATAATAAAGAAATAAGTTGAAATTCTTGAAGTTTTTCATGAAAAAATGACTTTAACTTATCATTTTTATAAATATATAGTCAGGGAGACCTTTTCCTCATGGAACACCTATTAATATCCTGGAAATAATATCTCCCAAAACACACATTGGGACAAGATCTTCCTTTTATTACTAATATATTAATAACATGTACAAAAAATTTTTCACTCAGGCAAATTGGGATAACATAAAATGAAACTTCAGGGTATAGAATTTAATTATAAGTAGGTATTATACCTACATTGCAATGAAATAGCTGAAATGAAATTCATCTATAATGTGAGATTCCCATGCATAGCCACCTTTTTCTTGTTTTCATATAGGTATGGATATGTACATGTGTTTGTATGAGAATTTCTTTTATGTGTGTGTGAATTTCTGTGTACGTGTGTGTATAATTAGGAATGTCTTTATGTAATTACTATATCAATTTGTGAATGATTTATGAAATATAATTCCTTGTTCAATAAAAAGGATTTATAAGCACTGCTATGCTGTTTTACTCTTTATCCTAAATGATAAATATAGACTTACTAAGCTTAGGAAGCCCATTAATTTAAATATCAGATCTAGGCATAAATTTAAAATAAAGTCTCTTAAACTCTATTCTGTTTTCCCACATTCTCTCCTACTCCTCAGAGTTTATCTCCACTGACTGGTATTTTCTTAGATAACCAGAGTATTTATAAAAAAAAAAAAAAGCCAAAGAACTGAAAATTATGTTGCACACAAAGCAATATTTAGGTTCTTTCAACATTTGAGGGAAAGGAACAAGAGGGTTGATTTCCTCCAAGACCCACTTGGGGTCATGCTTGTTTGTTTTCCTTTACATGGGCACTCCAGCTTTCCTTAACGTCCAATTTGCTTTCAACCAGTAGGTATTTAAACTTCAGGAGGAATCCAGCCAAAATAAGCCATCCTTCTGCCAGGCCTGAAGTCCGAATTTCTCCTACTCTCTCCGGATTTCCTCTTATAACTTTACCCTTCACTTAGTTCCATGGAACTTGCCTGGGCCTTCCAAGGGACAGTTAACTGTAGGGAGTCATTACCCATTTCAATCACAGTGGCAGAGCCCCTCTTCCTGGAGAAGGTAATCACTGGCAGAAAACCAGGCATTGAATACAAGCAGGACAAGTCGTTGTTCATCATGGCTTTACACCGGATCTGAAAAACAAAGCTGCCAGAGGCAGCCCCTGGCCCACGACTCTCTGTCTCTCATCACACACACACACACACAATGAATGCACATAATACAGACATGATCAAATTCATCACATAATGAAATCACTTTCCCTTGTAGTTTTAGACCTATCTACAACTGTGGAAACCAAGAGACTCTACCATATAAGGACACACTGCTCTTCTCCCTTCCTTTGATCCCATGTCTCCAGCAACATGTCCAGATCTATCCACACCGGCTTCAGTCTCCAAAACCCAAGTCCTGCTCTTTCTCTTGTCTGAGCACAAACCTTAATAAAAAGGACTGTTACACATGCAATCTATTAAATAGTACTAAAGAAACTTTAACTCACTCGAATGTAAGCATCTAACTGCAGGCACCTTGGTTTTATTCTCTGATTTCTCCCCTCTGGCACCTCTTTTCACTTAATAGGCACCCAACTCACCCATGGCAATCATGAACCACAGAACTGAGGAGTGAGAAACCTTCCCTAAAGACATCCAAAAATGATTTTTTCTTATATCAAGAGCCCTTTAAAATTCTTTTTTAAAATAACACTTTGAAAAAAATAACATCTGTTTAAATCCTTTTATCATGATTTAAACACATTTTCAGTTATCACATTTTTTTCTTATTTTTTTCCTTTTTTTTTAAAACTTCTTTTTATACCTGTTACCATGGACACAATGTGGCTTGCCTCAGAGTCTAATTAAAATGGTTACTTGCTCAGCCAGGGAATTAGAGAATAATCACATGACAGGGGAGTGGTTTCAAAATCCGAGGAAACTCCTGGGTAGGGTCTCTCTATCAGTACGACCCACCTCTATTAAAATCCTCTTTCCATTCTACAAGGAAATGTGTTGGCCAATAAATTCCTAAAGAGACCTAACATATACCATTGGAAGCTTTTCTGCAGATTTTAATCCTATGCGCCTCTGGTCCTTGGGGAGGTTTCCATGGATTACGAAGCGAGAATTTTGTATCTGTATATGAGAGGAGTGGAAGAGGGAAATTCTGTTCTTCCTAAATTATTAAATGTGTGATACTAGGTCCAAAGTAGAATTAAAAACTGGGTTGACAGATTCCCTAGGTTCCTAGTCATCTTCCAATAAAATCATGCTTCATCTTTTTTTGTACAGTTGTTCCCTCATTTTGAACTAAATGTTTTTGTTCTTTTGAATAAGAGAAAAGTCAAGTACTTTAAATGGCCAAAGCCTTTGCTCACATTTAATTGTGATAATGGGTTTGTCTAATAGATTACCATAGAAGTATACATATAAAACTAGTTAAATCAGAAATAATTTATTTTTTTCTTCAGTAATGGTGCTTCTTCTAAGGCACACCAATGTTGACTACCCAGCTATGGAGAATAGGTGATAATAATGCAGAAAATTTCCATGGTTTTCTAGCAAAAGTAAAAATGCTACCTTTAAAATTTCCAGGAATGGAGAGACTTGACAGTTATATTTATTCCCCAATTCACTTTTGTAATTCTTTTTATCATGTACCATCACATGTGATAAATATAGCATTTTTCTTATTCTAGTTTCTTATTAGACAAAGATTAAAGGTGTTTTGAACATTATTAAATATGAACTCCCATCGCTTGAAATTTATGGGTTTACCATGAGCTTTACCTCATGGTATGTTTTGATTATTTTATACACATATTGTGTTATTATTAAACAAATTTCACAGAAACATGAAATTTCATGTAAAGCAATGAAGTGGCAAGTATTGAAAAAGCAATACTTGATCAATTGATACCCGTACAATGAGGAGGAGGGAATGGGGGAAAGGGAAATGGGGGCTGGTGGGACATGGACCAGACGGCATGGCAAGAAGGAAGAAGTCAAGGGTGAATTAGGTGCTGATGAACTTCAAGGCACATTGCTGAACCATCCTACCACCTCTGTAAGACAAAAATAGGTGAGTCCATCATCACCAATTTCCCTCATTCCAGCATTCTGTGACAGTTCATTTTCTAACCACATCTAATAGTTCCTCTCAAACTGCCAATGACTTGAACTGGCAATTAAGTGTCACATATCCCTGAAGGATAATCATACTCAAAGACTTGAGAATTAGCTATGTACAGAAGGAAATTTTCTGGTAGACAAAGCACAATCTCCATGAATTTTATGATGAACTATGGGATTTTACAAAACTTATTTGATTATAGTAGGCGGTTTTGGGTTATAACCCCAAATCCCCAAATGTCCAATTCCTTTGTCATTAAGGTAACTTTAGTGGAAAATGTTAAGGCTTTTAGAACTAAGATTTGGCCTTGTGGGAAAGTACTTTGATAGTTTATGATTGCCAAATATATTCTATAAGACTTCATTTGGTAAATATTGTTCGGCTAACTTTGCTGGAGTTATTTGACTCATTCTTATTTCCCATCAAAACTAGTGGTTTTACATTAAAACACATTTCTTAGGTTTTCAGACAGATACTTGATATAGCTGAAAATAAGAAACTAATTTATTGTATTTTATTCAAGCAGTCAAAGCCACCATTTTACACTGAGCATATAGAAAAAAAAGAGAGACAAAATAAATTAGCTTCTCATTTAATCCCTACATTGTTTCTCCTTTGACAGTTCTGCTGACTATTTCATCAAACAATATACCAATGCCCAAATGAATAATTCCTGGTCTCTCCCACACATGGCTGAGAACCCACAGAGGCAGGAATGGTCTTTGTAAGGATGCCAAATGACTCTGGCTTGACTAAGGGACAAAAAAGCCAAATATTTCCGGAAAACCAGGGTTGACTTTAATTTTGGTACTTTGAGAATCAATTTTAAAATGTGAACAGAATTTAATTCATTTATTTCTAAATCTTGCATGGTTAAGAAGGACATAGGTATATGGAAAATGCATCATGTATGTTATCGCAGTTCTATTAAATATATACTGTATTCTTATTTAATTAATCACTTTGGCGTATTTAAGTTTTACATTTAAATTAAGATGAAATCAAACATTTGAAAATTAAATTTGTTGTTTTTCCAAAGCAAAGGACCGTGCAAAATCTAAAAGGTGCTACATTCATTATGAAGGATGAATGTAATCTAAATGGTATTCAATCAATGAAGAAATATTTAGTAAGCTCTTTCTATGTGCTTGTTCTACTGTTGCCAGTGATTTAGATATAGTCAGGAAGAAGAGATGTAAAAATTATTTTTTCATGGAGTTAGTATTGAGAGAGAGAGAGACAGATGATAAATACGGAAATAGGTAATTTCAGAGAACAATATTAGTGAAAAAAACGTAATTTGGACAAAGCTCTGTTTCTTTAGATTGGAAGTTTGTGAAGGTAAAATTTAAGCTGGTAATGGAGTGCCAAAGGGAAGCAAAGCATGTGAAATTCTACGAGGGACAATCTGCAGAAATAGCCTTGAAAGCCATGATCAGGACTTTGAATTTCTCTGTAGGAGGTGGGGTGCTGCTGGAGGATTCTAGAGAGTAGAACAATATGATATTATATCAGGTAAATTACACTCACCAGTCAGAGCTCTGTCCCAAACACCACTTCCTCCAAAAAGCTTTCCTTAGACTACTGGGATCCTCTGTTAGATTTCTTTATGTCATGGTGACATTGCCTTAATTGCATTTGGCATTCACCTAATTCCAGTAAGAATGGCCCACATCACAAAAACTCAAAGGTGCAGATGTGGCATGGTTATGGAGAGAAGGGAACACTTTTATACTGCTGATGGGACTGAAAACTAATACAATCCTTTTAGAAGGAAGTATGGAGAATTGTCAAAGAACTCAAACTAGACCTCCCATTTGATCATGCAATCTCATTCCTGGGTATCTACTCAGAAGAAAAAAAAAATCATTTTGTCATAACGACATTTGCACTAGATTGTTACTGCAGCTCAATTTACAATTGCTGAATTGTGGAAACAACCTAAATGCCCACCAATCCAGGAATGGTTTAACAAACTGTGGCATACATATACCATGGAATACTACATAGGCACTAAAAAGGATGTGGACTTTAGATGGAGTTGAAATACATTCTTCTTAATAAAGCATAACAAGAATGGAGTAGTAAGAATCCAGTGTACTCAATTATGATAAGAGATCAATTGATGCCGGCAGCAGGAAACATGATGGAGGGAATGGGGGAACAGTGAGAGGAAAGGAGGGATGGGAGTATGGGTCACTTGTTTTGTGACATAGCTCTTGGGGAGGACACTATTAATACAGGAACTTCACCCAGCAAACACACCCAGGGTAACTTCGTTGTGCCCTCCGTCATTCCCCAACCATTAAAAAGTTGCATTTGGCACATTATTATGTACAATTTTTGACTTATTGGTCTGTTTATTTCAGTAAATCTCTCTTCTTCAACAGACTCCGATTTTCATGAAATTAGGAACTTTGCTCTTGTTCATCTTGTATATCCCTGCTCCTACCACAGTATCTCAACAAGACTCTGTTGACCATATACATGAACACATAAAATATAAATAAAAAAAATTACAGAGAATTTGAAATTTTAGAAAGTACAAATATTGAGTATTTCATAGGTATTGAAGAATACAAAGAAATTTAGATAGGCTCATTTCTTCTTTTCTAAGCCACTGGAATTCTCATGAGGAAAAATAGCCCAAGAGCAAAAACCAAGTCAGCCTCGGTCTGGAGCCATGGGCACAGATATCGATAGATGACACTGATATTCTGCATTTTTTTCCTGTTCTTGGCCTGGTGAACCAGATTCATTAGATAACAATTTTCATAGAGCCTATGTCTCTACCTACCTGGAATGATTTTACTTGTGTTTAATTTAAAAATATTCTCTAGTATTTCCAGTGGATCTAGAGAATATGGGACAATATATTATACTTGCTTTTTACTTCTTTATAGTTGGTGTGTCTATGTTGTCTAGTAACAGTCCCTCACATTAGTGCACAAAAAACCTATTCTTAGTTCCATTCTTATCGGTAGGGAGGGGAAAGAATTTAGACAGACTAAGATGCAGAAGCAACAGGAAACACGTAAGAACAAAAATGCATCATTGAAGCACGGGGCGGGGGGGAGATAGAAGGTTGTTTGAAATGAGACAGATGATAGACTGTGCAAAATCTTGTAGACAAGACATTTTTGTCTGCATCGCCCAAACAATGGAATATTAACAAGGAAGAGAATGGACGAGAAATGACATTGTTAAGTTTTTATTTTTAAAGCACTAGGAAAGTCCCGGTGATGAAAGAGAAAGGAAATACACTAAATAGAGGCAAAGGTTATTGATTTTAGTATTATATTGGATTAAAGCGGGAGTATGGCAGTGTCAAGAATGACCACTAGATTTCTACTGAATTAAATTAGATGGTGATGCCAAGGAAACTGGGGTAAAAAACAAATTTGATGAGTTGTTTTGTTTGTTTTTAGACATGATGAAATTGAGTTCCCTGTAGAACTTAATTGTAAAATGGAAGGTGGCAATTAGATGGAACTAGAATTCAGAAGAAAGTAATAAGGAGACACATTTGAAAGATGTTGGATTGTGGATAATAAGTGAAATATGTTTTACTTAATAAAATTCTTAGTGAGAAGAGGATCTGGTATTTTCTTGAAGAACTCTGAAAAGTATGAAATAATCTTGCCAAGAAGACCAAGAAGAAGGAAAACTAGCATACTGTGTTATCAGACAGGCAAGAGGAAGAGAATGAACTGGTTTAAAATAGTTTTCAAATTTTATTCATCTATTTAATAAACATATACTTTTACCACACTATGATATTACTATATGTGATAGAGATTCCAAGAAAAATCAAATATAGTCTTTAATAAAACCTAAGCAGTTCTAAGACCATCAAGTTTGAAAATAGGAAAGTTGATAACAATGTAATATAATCAAAATGATCATTACATTGATTAAATGTAATGAGTTAAATAAAAACAGATACATTTTATTTCATGTGATTTCTCTATTTTTGAAGAATGAATTATTTTTCCAGTAAAGAGAAGACTGTGGCTTAAGAAAACATTATACTACTTTGACCTTTTCGATATTCTAGTTTTTGATTGGCTGTATTGGAATATCTTATCATGTCCATCCAAGTAAGGGCAAGACTGTAAACACCATGAACTTGACTAGTCAGCCAATCAAATTATAGAGTGCTGTAAAGGTCAAAGCAATCCAAATGCTACTATAATTTACATAACATATGTGCAGCATTACAAGTCCAATATTTCATCTTTCAGACAAGGATTGAACAAGAGCATAAAAAAGGTACAAACAAGAATGCATTTTCCCGAGAATACCACCACAAGCGAGAAGTACTCTTTGAAAAAAATTTCTTAAGATTTCTAAAATTGTTACTGAATTAAAAAAAAATTCATTAGTTATTAGTTGGAGTGAGTTAAAGGCAAAAAAAAAGAACGTGGGAAGTCCATAAAGAAGTTCCAAAAAAAAAAAAAATGGCAGAGAGGTAAGGAATAAATTTGTCTGTAAGTCACAAGACCTGGAAAATGTATTTGATTTCTTGGCACTCTTTTCTCATTAAGGAAGGCAGAATTATTAATTTCAATATTACTAGGAACACAGTTTGTTATTGTTCTTCTTTGCCCCCATGCTTATCCTAAAATCGACATTTATATAGATGATAATATAGTATGGGTACAATTTCCATAATCTGAATTATTATTGCCCCTAAATTCTGGTCAGAGGAATAATTAAAGGCTCAACAGCAAAGTAGCAGGAGATTCTACATATTGGTGCTAAAAATGAAAACTTATTTACATTAAAAAACTTAAAATCATCATCTAAAACTTGCCTAGTATTGTAGGAAAAAGTAGCTGCTACAATATCATTCCTCTCTCTCTCTCTCCCTTTTCTTTTTTTACACTTTCCAGGAAGAATGTAATATGTTGTGATTTCTTTCCTTCATTTCCATGCAACTATTGATATTGAAATAAACAATCAGCAAATATTGAGAAGGGAGGGAATAGCAGTGGATTTAGTATAATTTAAGAGAAAAAACTTACACTTTTTAGGTCAATTATGGAAATATTAAAGACTAAAACTTCATAAGTAACCTGTAGTATTATAAGTTATGCTAATGCTATAGTTACAGTTCAGAGGAGTAATGCATTTTGTTTGAAAAATGCCATAACTTGGGGCAGCGCCTGTGGCTCAGTGAGTAGGGCACTGGCCCCATGTACCAAGGGTGGCAGGTTTGAATCCAACAAAAAAATAGCTAGGCATTATGGCAGGCTATTTCAGTCCCAGCTACTCGGGAGGCTAAAGCAAGAGAATGGCCTAAGCCCAAGAGCTGGAGGTTGCTGTGAGCTGTGACAGCACAGCACTCTACCGTGGGCAACAAGATGAGACTTTGTCTCTCATAAAAAAAAGTGACTTAACTTTCTTTGCTCCTAATTTCTAAAGCCAAATCAAAAATGAAAGTATTGAACAATAAATGAGATAATCCAATCAGCTATTGTACCAAATATAATGATGGAAAAAAAGACATTTAAAATTAAACACTTCTAATTGCTGAAAATGACTGTCAGGTAAACAATAAATACAAATATTTAATACCATGTGAGATGACATAGATTTGTCAAAGCATCTTCATAACCTTTTCTTGGCCTCTTTATTTTGCATTAAATAGTTTTTGATTTGAAAGTAGATAAGCAAATATGGTCATTTCAAAGTTTACAATTATTGCTCATATAGTATCCATTCTATTGAACTAAGCATAATATTAGTATCCCTGTCATGACAACTAATTTCTTTTAAAAACTATAAAAAGTAAGCAGTATTTCTAAAATATAAAGTTTAAGTCATGAAACAAATGAAATTTACCTACAGTAAGGTGTGTGTATATAAATATATGAAAGCATATTTAAAGGGAACAGAAAATAATTTCCAGGGAATGAATTTTTAAGTATTGCTTCACATGAAGGTTTTCTGTTATTTAAGAAAAGAAAACATCCTTGACTCACTCAGTTAATGAAAAGTTGGAGTAATCAGTGAAAATATGACTAATGCATTAAATATTTTTCAGAATACAGAGGACCTCTGAAATGATACAATAGTGAAATTATTTTATATTACAGATGAATACATTGAAACAGGGAGAAACTGTGTGACTTGTTCAAAGTCTCACATCTAATTAGTTGCATAGTTGAAAATATTCCCAAACTTTATATCTCACTCAGGATAAAACCTTGATTACAATGGTTTTATTTTGTAACGGCCTCCAAAACAGTGCTAGTCAAAGTCCTAGCATGAATTTGATGGTATATACAAGAGTTTAACTAAGTCTAATACTTTACTTTTATTTTGTTTTAAGATGGAGTCTCAATCTACTGCCCCACCCTAGAGTTCCCGAGTGTCAGTATGGCTCACAGCAATCTCAAACTCCTGCATTCAGATCGGGCACTGTAGCCTATGTCTGTACTCCTAGCACTGGGAGGCTGAGCTGGATGGATTGCCTGAGCTCAGGAGTTTGAGATCAGTCTGATCAAGAGTGAGACCCCGTCTCTACTAAAAATAGAAAAACTAGCTGGGCATAGTGTCCCAGCTACTCAGGAGACTGAGACAAGAGGATGGCTTGAATACAGGAGTTTGATGTTGCTGTGAGCTATGTGCTGCGACACTCTACCCAGGGTGACAGAATAAGATAACAAACAAACAAACATACAAACCCTCTTGCCCTTTCAAGTAACTGGGACTATAGGCACCTGCCACAATGCCCAGCTATTTTTTATATTTTCTTGTAGAGATGGGTCTCACTCTTCCTGGGGATATGTTTCAAACCCCTGAGCTCAAGGGATCCACCTTCGTGGGCCTCCCAGAGTGCTAAGATTACAGGTGTAATCTGTACCTGGCCAATTCTAATCATGTTTTTATTTATTTAAACAAATGATGACAGTAAAGCATCCAGGCAATAACAATAAGGAGAAGTATCTCTCACTCCTAGATTTGAAAGGGAAGGGCGAATGAGATGTCATTGTTAAAATTCAGAGAGTTTGGGGCCATGAGTGAAGGTCCGCCTCACCAAATCTGTAAGTGGATTTACAATCATTGATAGAATCAAGGCAAGGCAAGGAGGAATGGGGAAAATACTCCACTCTCTCTTTTTTTTCTTCCAGTCTCTGAGGGCACCTCCATCTGGGAAATTCATTTCATCATTATGGGAGCCTGGATGGTGCCGGCCATAGATGTCAGCCTCCCCGGACTCCAAGCATTGAGACCATGCTGGAAAAAGTACCTGAGGTGTGGAAACGGCTGATGGCTTATCAGACCAATGATTCTTATGCCGTGTTTTATCATTCTACAATCTATAAACTTGTATGAAAAAAACCCCATGCCATTTCAACCCAAATGATGAATTACTCCGTACACAGGTAAGGTTATCCCTGCTTGAGAGGGAGTCACAAATGGGCATGCGGTGTCTTTATGAAGTTACGGGCTGCAGTCCCATGCCATCTCTGGATGTCTGCAACACTGGTCAGCACACTCTCTCGTTCTCCTCAGTGACTGTTTTCATTCTTCCTCAGTATCGTTGTAGCTCTGACCAAACTGCTACCCATTTTGCCAATACATGATTTTATCGCCTTGTTCATAGAGAAAATACAAGTTGTCAGATGGAACCAAGGGAGGCTGTGAGCCAAGAGGAAAGATGGATTTGGGACTTATCATAAGTTTAAAGGCTTAAAAAACAGTGCAAACTTACTGTGTTACTGCTTTATAGGTCAAAAGTCCAACCTGGGTCTCAGTAGCCTGAAATCCAGTTGTCAGCAGGGCCCAGTTCTTTTCTCTTCATAAGAATCTGTGACCTGGGCTTTTCCAGCTTCTAGAGGCAACCTGCATTCCTTGCTTGTGGTTTCCTTTCTCCGTCTTCAGTCAGATAATGTCTCTCTCTGAGACTGCCCTCAGAACAACAGATAGAAAGGGACTCATATAATTTGAGTGGGCTTACTTTATAATCCAGATCAATCTCCCATTTCAAGGCCCGTAACTCCTATAAGGTAACATATTTCCAGGTTTCAGGGCAATGAACCTTATTTATGCTGCTTACTATAGACGTGAAGAACACATTTTATTTGTATTCCACAATTTTCTTCAAATTTCTCTCCAGCTGTGCATTATTTTTCTTTGGAATAGCCAAATTTGTGAAATGTTTTCTCTATTCTCAATCTTCATTCTTTTTCTCTTCTAAAACCCAAATGATTCAGACTATTACCTTACCACACCATTGAAGCAGCTTTTTAAGTTACTGAGGTCTTCTCTTTGTTAATAAATCAAAGGAACACCTTTTATTTATTATATAATAGTGTTGCTTATTACCAACATACTTTGTGTACAATTCTCTTTGCTCTTGACTTTTCTTATTTTTCTATTAGCTTTTCTTTCACCTCCTTCTCAATGTCCTTTAAAGATGTTGCTTCCTCTATTCATTCAGAAATATTTTTACTTTTGGTCTTAGGTGCCCATTTATGATATGACATATTTCCAAACTCAGTGTGCAAACAATTTCCTACTTTTGATGTATGGACCCAACTCAGCTGGATGTTTTAGGTCACCAAATTCAGGTGTTCCTTCATTCCCATATCTTGCCTAATCCAGAATTATATAGGGACTAATATTTGTCAAACAGTTATGTGGTATAATATTTTTATATCCATAACCTCATTGAATATTCCTAATAACTCTGTAAGGTAGTTACTCATATTATCTTCTTTTCACAGCTGAAAAAAATTGAGGTTCATAAAG
This sequence comes from Arctocebus calabarensis, assembly GCA_963573935.1. Lineage (NCBI taxonomy): Eukaryota > Metazoa > Chordata > Mammalia > Primates > Lorisidae > Arctocebus > Arctocebus calabarensis. Next base: position 24,934 of record CAUYON010092152.1, read on the forward strand.
GTTAACTAAAATGGTTATCCTGGAATCTTCATCCTTATCACTCTGCATTATAGCACAACTCCAGAAGGACACTTAGTATGGAGTAGTCAAATTGCTGAGGAATGTTTTAGTAAGCAGAAATAATGATCCTCAGGAAAGGGATGGTAATTTGTTGTTTATCAAATGCATTACAAAGCAGTTTTATTTTTTCCCCACCCTCCAGTTGAAGGGAAGAAGAATCAAAATAAGATTTTGAAGAAAATGTCAACCATATCCAACTTTTATTCTTAATGGATGTACTACTAAGGTTACTACTAATCAGTGTCTTCAGTTTAGTCACTCACTCATCAATGTGGACTGAATGCACACTCAGTGAGAAACACTGGGACTTTAGTTTTCTTTTCTTTCTTTCTTTCTTTTTTTTTTTTTTTTGACAGTCGTACTTTGTTGCCCTGTGTAGATTGCTGCAGTGTCATAGCTCACAGCAACCTCAAATACCTGGGCTAGAGGAATTCTCTTGCCTCAGCCTCCCAAATAGCTGGGACTACATGATTCCCAGCTAGTTTGTCTTTTTTCAGTAGAGACAAAGTGGGGTCTTGCTCTTGCTCAGACTGGTCTTGAACTCCTAAACTCAAGGGATCCACCAGCCTTGGCCTTCTGGAGTGCTACTATTACAGGCATGAGCTCAGCCTGCAACTTTTGTATTCAATAAAGGCTTTGTGGGTAAAAATTCCAGCTTGAGTTCTGAGTAACCATAAAAGAAATTCCCAACTCCCCTTTCCCTGGAGCATGACAACAGAAGAAGAGAGAGTAAGGTCCTGAAACCTTTGGGCAATGGTGGGCGAGGCAGCACCTTCCCATCCTGCACAGTAGCCTCCGAGGCCAGGCCTACCCTTTTCCTCTTCACAACCTGCTTCACATTTGTGTGCTCTTCTCTTCCCCGCTCCGCACTCAGACCCTTTTTCCTCTCATTTGCTCTCTCTTTAGGTTATTGAATTTATTTTTCCTCGTCTCCCCTCTCTTTTCCTCCCACTTCTCCCCTTTTTTCCCTGCTCTTTCTTTTTCACTATTTCCTCTTTTTCCCTTTCTAAGAAAAGAGTCAGTTTTAGTTAACATTCAGTATAAATCTGACTTTCTCTGACCTAGTTAATCCATCTTGACTATGAAGTTCATCAAACAGTGGCATAACTCCTTTAAAAATGCAGAATAATGAGAGGACCAAGTGACCCCAAAATCTGCACTTTCAGGGGCTCACAAGCCAAATGGATAACTTACCTTGAATTTAACATTTTAAAAATGTGTGTTCCTCATCTGTAAAACAGATTAATTTTAGTAAAATGTTGTAATGTTATTTAATTTTATGTATGTTAAAAGATTTAATACTTCTTACACATTTTGTGTGGATAGCATGAAAACCCAAACCAAACCAAACTGTTGAAACTGTTGAAAAAGACTACAGCTGTTCTCTTTGAATGGAGGCACATGAAGAACGTATTTCCAAACCATACTTGTTATTTTTCCCTGGTCATAATAAGGAACCCACCCATACCTTAACAGAACAATCCCCCACCTTTATTATAATTTTATCTCTTCATAGAATTTTTCATGCTCAGAAACCATCTTCTATCTCTAATGCCTGTCTTTTCCATCATTAGAGAAAGATTCTGAGCACAAGAACGTTGTCCTGTTTCCTGTTATGTCTGTGGTACCGAGTGTAGTGCTTAGCCTTAGACAGAGGTGTACAAGATCACCCTCCAGAACTCCAGTTGAAAGGAGGAAGGAAACAGAATAAAACTGATGTTTAATGAGGTTGTCATGAGTTGAAACATGAATGGGAATTAGTGAAGGGGAGAAATTCACTGATAGTTCATCAGGAAAACATCATCTATTCAGTAGAAGTCTATACTCAAAATGCTGACTTTTATACATCACTATTTGCAACAATTCAGGATGTAAGAAATTTACAAATGGCAGATATTTCTTTCATACTCCTGAAAGGCACCTAGCTCATCATATAGATACTTTTTTTTAAAAGTTCTTTATGTGTATATTTTCTACAATTAATTTTGTAAGTTTATTTCTTTATTCATATATATGTAAAAATAGTTCTTAGTCCTTACTAAGTACAAGGTACATTGTTAGGCTGGAGGTTTACATGTACGTTTAGCCTTCAGAGAGGGGTATTTTGGAAATAACTCACTTAAGCCTGACTTTTTATATTATTTAAATTGAAGGGCTGATTTCCCTGCTTCTAAAGGCCCAAAGAAATAGTATGGCACTAGACATCCTACTAAGGGCCCATTCTCATCATACTTTTGTTAGTTTCTTAAATTCCAAGCTGTCTTCAACACCATAGAGCACACGCTGTTTCCCCAGACAGGATACTCTTTCTTCAAATCTCTGTGAGCTAACTAGTGCTATTTCTTCAGATCTTAAATACTCATAATTACTGAAGGAAAAATTGACTTGTCCTCCTTCACTAGGTCAACTATGTTATGATAAGCTCCCACTTTACTACACAAATTCCAATTTTAAACACAGTAGCACTTTTACATTTACTACTGTGATTATTTGATCAATTTCAGTTTCCACCACTAGTTTGAAAGCTCCAAGTAGGCACAGGGAGTGCTGGAAAAATATGTGTTTAAAGAATGTGTAAATGCAAAAACACCAGGTTACGTCTACTAACTGTAGATCTTGTGAAAGCTACTTGGTTTGAAATTCTAGATTTAGTCCATTTAACCGCAACAACTCAAAGGCAAACAATCCAACCAAAAGCCAAAAAAATTAATCTCCTATGAATGGACACTTTATATTATGTCATAGCACAGAGAGTAGATTTTTAATTTTTAATTTTGTTATGAATGTTTGGTCTTAATATAAATATGGTGATGATCTATATCATTTATCCATTATTCAGTTCATCTTTTTTTTTCTAACTTTTTCTTATTTTGACCATTCTTTATCTCATCCCTGAACTGACACCAACAGACTGGAAATAGAAGAAACAATAATTGTGCATAATTTATGTGTAATATTCATTAGAAATCCAGAAGTCATTCCTTTGTTCATCTGTTCATCCACTAACATGTTGAAAAACTCAAATATTTATCCAGTGCCTAGAATACAAGAGAACACATAGAATACAAAATGTCTTAATAGACCAAAATCATAAAAAAGTTTTTATATTTAAGCAGTCCTTGATTTCACACAGAATTTATAATAATTGCATAAATAGCTACAAAAGAAGACCAGAAGGTTAAGAGTCTTGCTTGTTGCTTAAATTAAGTATCAGAGAAATTCAGAAGAGATCATTGGGTAGGGACTACAGGTAAAGGGAAGATATCAAGAAAGTAGCATTTGTGTTGTTCATTAAGGAATTAGAGGGATATTGCTTGGTTAAAAAAATTCAAGCAGAGGGAATGATATTAGTAAAAAATGAAGAAGCCAATGGTCTCAGTGGTATAGTGCAAGGAATCCAGTTTAGCTGATGTGGAACAATGGATGCCAAAACTTGGGAAGCATATTGAACTCATTTGCCAGAGGCCTTGCATCAAGTTGGCTTTCCATTTGAAATTATTTTCCAAGGAGTTATAAATAGCACCACCTTACAAGTCTACCAAATATAAAAGTTAATTTTAATAAGTTAATACTTCAAAATTATATAATTTTATAATGTTGGCACCCAATTTTGCTAACAAGTAAGTGTTAGCTTGGAAGATAAATTATTTGATAACCCCACCAGTGATGGTCCATGGTTGTTTATTAAAAGTGAGACAATGAGAAAATAACCTCTCATTATTCTCATAGGATAATATACTACAATATATCTTGGGAATTAAATGTAAAATGTAGTAAATTGCCATAGAAGACAAAATAGAACATTGCTATACCTAACATATGTTAGTTTTCTGCCTTTTTTCATAACTAAAGAAACCTAAGTTCCTATTATCAAATTTTTTTTTAGATCCATAAGTGTGATCATTTCATATACAGTTTATTTTCTAAATAACGTATAGCTGAATTTATAAAAGTGGAGTTCTGTGGTCAAATAAATTTGGATAAAAGCATATTTTATCTTCCTCTCAATTAAAATCTTGGATAAACGTATTAGAGATTCACAATGAACATTAAAGGCTTTCAAATATTCTGCAGAAACCAAATTTGTTTAACATTTTATAACCTCATTTGCTAAAAGTATTAGAGCACAGAATCCTTTATCAGTAAAATAGAAAGATATCATATAGGGAAAAAAATGTATCCCAAATTATTATAGGAATTATCGTGGTACTTATTCCGATGTTGATTTATATTAGTCTAAATAATCACTTAATTAAATATATTAATAAGTAGATATATATGTAAGTGATTAGCATTTTATATAGCTATATTCTAAGCAGTTGAGAGGTTTTGTTGGGGGAGGTGGCACGTAGGATAATTCACTTCTAGACTCCAAGGATCATAACTCAAATTAAGCTGAAGAGCAATCAAAGCATAGTTTATCACACTCCTTGCTCTAAATGGGGGAAATACCTAAAAATCCTCCAGAAATGATAGCCTTTTTCACTTTTCTCAGCAATGTAAGGAGGAAAATTTTAAGTTGCCCACATGAGTCCATTTTGGTGGCACCTTTTCCAGGGCAGCTTTCTACCAAGATGTTTTAGCTAGAGTCCAACTCAACTCTGTACTGTTTGATTCAAGTGTATTCCTTTGTGTTTGGTCTGTCACAGACACTCAGAACAACTGCTGAGCATCCCTCTCATAAATGTTTCATATACTTGACGACAGTATTTATCCCTTAGTTTCCGCATATTTGGATTTTATTCAATATCTTTTTGGTTGACGTGGAAGAAAGGGAGATGGCACTTATGTTTCATACTCCATATTGCTGCCAGAACTCTCTAAAACACAAATTGATAATGTCAGTCCCTGCTTACAATCTTCTAGTGATTTCCCACTCTCCCAAAGTGAAGCCCACCCACTGTAACATAAGCCAAAAAACCCCTCATCTTCTCACTTCTGCTTCACTTTCTGCCTGAATTCTTAATAATCATTTATTTCCATTCCAATTCCAGACATACCAGAATAATATATATCACATATCTTGTTGTTTTAAAACTTCAACTTTTTGTATTACGTTGTTTTCTCTGCCAAGAATACCCTTTCTTGCCTTCTTCAGGTTAATGACTAATTATGCTATAAGGCTTTGTTTAAATAACAATTAAATTAAATGTTTTTGTGCCCACTAGCATGGTTGTTCCCTCCTTCTGTGCCATTCCTGTTTGTTGCCAACTTCTTTTGCTCTTCTTTGAACATTGAAGTATAATTATGTATTCGCCTGTACTTTTCTCTACTGCACAGTGGCAATTTTGAGGATAGAGGATGGTTGAAACAATAACATCAGATAAATAATAACCGATGGAGATAAAAGGCATATTTGTCTCATGAATTTCATGGGTAGGTTGTCCAGGGACAGTATAGCGGCTCAATAACACTAACTGGGAATTGGCCTAATTCCCCCACCCTAGAGGTCTCCATCCTCATCCTTGTTGTGTAGTGGTCACTTCTTTACCTCCAGGTGTCATGTCCACAGAATTGACAAGAAAAAGAAGAAAAAAGAATAAAGGAAAGAGGTGGTAGGGTTGACAATGTATTTCTCTAAAATACCTAGAACATCCAGAGTTTATAGGTTTTTAAGTAATAGTTTCTGGCTTTTCTTCTTCCTTTTTTAAAAATTGAGTAAGATAACAGGCATTTTTTCTCTTTTTTGCTTACCTTCTTCCTAACCTTGCAAAGTGAAGACTTTGAACAAATAAATTACTTGTGCAACTAGAACTCAAAATATTAATTCTAAACTTTGTATTAAAAAGTTCAATCTTATCATTTAATGAAGTGACACTGACATTGCCATCTATCTAAAAAACCCTCAAAATGCAGCAGAGTATTACTAGTTTTTGAGATTCTAATCCATCCCATAAAATAAATTTTCCTTTCTTTTGTATAATATATCAATTATTTTTATTAAAATAAAAAAGAAAAGTGTATATACACCATTTGAAGTCAATATCTGCTTGGGGGGCAAGAACACAGAGAAGGTAATTTTGTTTCATTCTCTGTTTTCATTTTCTTTTAGTAATTATCTTTAATCTGACTTATCAAAACAAACAAAAATAGCAAATGTTTATTGCTTTTTCCTATGTGTCAGACACTGTTCTAAGCTCTTAGAGTACATTAGTAAGTTGATGATTGAGATATATATGTATGTGGGATATAATTTTCCTATAAACAAACTCCGATGTGGGTCACTTTGACCTTTCATATTAGTAAACTCAATGAAAAATTCTCTTTTCTAATCTTACTTGAACTACATAAGCAATGTATTTTTTTTCTCCATACACACCCCTATTCAGCAACCATATTTAAATACATGGTCAAACAAGGGCTGTATTTTACAATGCCCTCCATACATGGCTCACAGAACACTACATCTGCTTGGTTTCATCCTTTCACTCTGTTCATCTCTTCTCAGTCTGTCTTTTCCTACTTTTAACTTGTCTATTGAAATTCAACAAGGTCTCTAACATTAAAGCCTTAGAATCTTTTATTTTTGCCTCATTTATTTTTTTCAGGTGATTTTTATGTAAACTTTTATCTTTAAACATTCTCAATATGCTGACAACTCCACAAATTATATACACTGAACATCAGTCTTACACCTTCAACTCTTTGCCTAACATGTCCATCTGGGTGTTGACGAGGCAACTTAGACCTGATAAAATCAGATTCCTGAACCCTGTTTACCTAAAGACACAGGTATGCAGAGCAAGTTATGTTCCCTATAAACAGCAAAAGCTCTTTTATTATGAGAGCTTCTATTGCCAGGGCGAGTATGCAAAGAGTTATATACTGTTATATTTATAACTTTACTTACTATATGACTCTAACCCTGCTCCAGTGACACTGGGCTCTTTCTTGACATGCCCAGGAATCTCCACTGTAAGGTCCTTTTGCTTATTGTTCTTTTTTCTAGAATTATTTTCCCTAGATATCTAGCTGCTTTCTTCACTCAGTTTGTAAGTTTTTCTGCTTAAATGTCACCTTTTAGTAAGACCCTCTTTGATCACCCTTAGGAAGTAACTAAAAATTACACGACCCTTAACCTGGAATTCTCTATTCTTCTTTTTTGAGGTGTGACTCCTACTGAACGTTTCTCACTTTCTCACCATTGTAAGGAAAAAAAAATCATATCATGATGAAATCAAATCAATCAAAGTCATGAACTGTCCTTATTACTGTCCTTATCATTTTCCAATAACTTCCTAAATTTACTTTATTACAGATCACTTCCTAAATTTAGTTTATTATTTCTAGCAGGACTATATAAGGAAGTAGTTATTCATTTTTTTAATTTTATTATTATTGTCAATTATTATTGTTATTTTATTGCTTATGATTCATTGAGGATAAAAAGAATTAGGTCACACTGATTGCACATGTTAGATAAGTGTCCTGCCCCCAAGAAGTGTGCCATACACCAGGAACCCCCAACCACATCCCTCCTCCCTTACGCATTCCTCCTCCCTCCCTTGTATTAGCTCATCTACTGCCTTCATATTAGCATAGAGTACATTGGATTCTTGCTTCTCCATTCTTCTGGTGCTTTACTAAGAAGAATGTGTTCTACCTCCATCCAGATTAATACAAAAGATGTAAAGTCCCCATCTTTTTTAATAGCTGAATAATATTCCATGATATATATATACCGCAGTGTGTTAATTCATCCTGGGTTAGTGAGCATTTGGTTGTGCTCTCTGTCTCCTAAGAAACCACAGTGCTACCTGGTGTCCTGGCAACATATTGCAATATACTGTCATCAAGAGCAAGGACATCTACTTGAAACAAAGGAGGTAATGAGAGGTAAAAAGGACAAGGAGGTGAACAAGAAGAAAGAACATATGAGGAGGAACAAACAGAAAACTTTTGAAAAACCAAAACAGAGGAACTCCCCCAAGGGACCATGAGGCAACTATTGTAGATGACTCCACCTATACAAAGTTAATGGACTTGACAGAAAGGGAATTTAAAATATGATTAATAAAGACAATAAAATGAATGGATGAGAGAATGGAAAGACAGAACCAAAAGTTGGACGAGAGATATGTAGAAAATAGAAAGGACATGGCAGAGCTTACAGAAATGAAGGAGACAGTCCAGGAAAGTATAGATGCAATAGAAAGTATTAAAAATAGCTTAGACCACAAAGAAGAAAGAACCTCAGAGCTAGTGTATAAAGTTTTCAAGTTAACCCAGGTAGGTAAAGAGGCAGGTAGTTTAAAAAGAGAGAGAAAGCAGAACAGGCTCTTAGAGAGCTACAAGACTCCATGAAGCTTTCAAACATGAAAAATAGGGATTCTTGAAGGGTAAGAAAATTGTCCCAAAGGAATGGAAGCCGTATGGGAGATTATCATAAACGAAAACTTCCCAAGTTTTACTAAAGACCCCAACACACTGTTTTCAGATAGATATCGAACCCTGGGGCATCTCATCTCAAACAGAGCCTCTCCAAGACACATAGTAATGAACCTGTTCAAAGTCAACATGGAAGAAAAAATTTTGCAAGCTGCTAGGAGTAAGCGACAACTGACCTACAGAGGCAAAGCCATTAAGATGAAAGCAGACTTTTCAACTAAAACTTTCCAGGTCACAAGAACATGGTCATCCACCTTTAACATTCTTAAATAAAATAATTTCCAGCCCAGAATTCGGTATCATACTAAACTAAGCTTCAAAATTGATGGAGAAATGAAATCTTTTGTGGATATATAAGCACTGAAGAAATTTGCCACAACAAGACCAGCTCTACACGAAACATTTAGACCTGTTCTCAACACTGACCACCACAATGGACTACCAGCAAAGTAAACACCCAGAAGCTAAAAATCAAAACTTAGCTTCCACAATGGCACAAAGTGTAGAACTATTCAATGGACTTTCACAAAATAAGATTAATAGAACTCCACCACACTTATCAATTCTCTCAATAAATGTCAATGGATTGAATTCATCACTGAAGAGTCATAGGTTGGCTGATTGTATTTAAAAAAACACAAGCCATCCATAATCCTGTCTCTAGGAGACCCACTCAGTCTTGAAGGAGAAATCAAAACACAGGTTTAAGGGATAGAAAACAATATTCCAAGCAAACAGAAACCAGAAGAAAGGAAAGGTTGCAATCTTATTCTCAAATACAAGTGGATTTAAAGCAACTAAAGTTAAGAAAGACAAAGATGGTCCTTTATACTGTTTAAAGGAAAAATACAACAAGAAGACATTACAATTTTAAATATTTATGCACCCAACTTAAATCTCTGAGATTAATGAAGCAGACCTTAATAGGTCTGAGCAATATGATATTCCATAACATCAGAATAGTCAGGGAATTTAACACCCCTCTGACAGAACAAAGATACAAAAGACTTAAATGTCACTCTAGAATGAATGGAATTAATATGCATATACTAAAGACACCATCCCAAAGCTAAAAAATATACATTTTTCTCATCAGCCCATGCTATGTACTCCAAATTCGACACATCCTCGTATACAAATCAAATCTCAGCAAAATTAAAAGAATAGAATTATACCTTGTATCTTCTCACTAGGTAATAAAATTACCTAGGTAATAAAAATTACTAGGTAATAAAAATGGACCTCAATTCCAATAAAAAAAAAATTCATCCCCACACAAAGACTTGGAAATTAAACAACCTTATGCTGAATGATATGTGGGTTCAGGAAGAGATGAAAGAGGAAATTGTTAAATTCCTCAAACATTAAAAAAATGAAGACATAAGTTAGCTAAACCTGGGGATACAGCAAAAGCATCTTAAGAGGGAAATTAATTGCATTGGATGCCTACATTTGAAAAACAGAAAGAGGGAATGTCAACAAACTCATAAACTATCTTATGGAATTAGAAAAAGATGAACAATCTAATCCCAAACCCAACAGAAGAAAAGAAATAAATAAAATTAAATCAGAGATGAATAAAATTGAAAACAAAGGTATCATTCAGAAAATCAGTTGTTTTTTCAAAAAGTTGTTTTTTCAAAAAATAAACATAATCAATAAAACTTTGGTCAAATTAACTAAAGACAGAAAAGTAAAATCTCTAATAACCTCAATCAGAAATGATAAATGGGAAATAGCAGCAGATGCCACAGAGATAAGAGATATTCTCTGAGTACTACAAGAAACTCTATGCCCAGAAATTTGACAATGTGGAGGAAAAGGATCAATAACTGGAATCACATTCTCTCCCTAGGCTTAATCAAGAAGAAATAGATCTCTTGAACAGACCAATTTCAAGAAATCAAAGAAACAATCAAAAATCTCCCAACATCAACAACAACAAAAAAAGCCCTGGTCTAGATGGCTTTACACCAAAATTCTATTCTTATTCTGCTCTATATTTCTCCATTGGATTTGTTAAAATCCAACCAACCAACCAAATATATATTTATGATTTGTTTTTGTTTATTGCCTGTTTAGCCACTCTGAAATGTAGATTTCCTCATGGCATAACTGTACCTGTTTTGTCATTTCTATATATCTAGCAACACTCCTCAGATGTCACAGAGCCTATAAATATTTTTATTTAATTAGAGTAAATGAATAAGCCAAAGCAAAATATATAGATGACATAATAATGTTTCCTTAATAAAAAAAAGAACACTTTTTTAAGTTCTAAGTAAACATTTTATTTGTGTGTGTTAATGATTTAAATTAAAAGACAGAAAGGGAGAGGTGGGGAGGGGGGAGTATGGGTAGAGGGAGGGCAATTAGTGGGATCACACCTACGGTGCATCTTAGCAGGGTACTGGTGAAACTTATTAAATGTAGAGTATCAATGTCTTTATATAGTGATCAAGAAAATGCAATGAAGGCTATCTGTAACAGTATGATCAAAACATTTCTGAATGTATATGAATCGTGCCCTATGATTGCACCAATGTACAGAATTATGATTCAATAAAATTATTAAAAAAAAAGAATTATTTATCGATAGTGCCTCCAAGAAAAGGATATTAAAAAAAAAAACCAATCTCAAAAAAATTATTATTCTTATATGTATATAGAATTGCAGTCCGGCAACAATGATCTTCTGTGAGAGGGGAGTGCGGGAGTGGGGCTCGTGGCAACTGCCGGGATGGGGCGGGGAGGGGGGTGACTCGTGGTCGCTGTAGATCTTGGGGGCCGTGGCAGCCGCAGCGTCACAATTCGCTGGGCGGCGGCACCATGACTCACGGTAGCAGCAGCCCTCTTTCCTAATTTAGATACACTTTATTTCTTTCTCTTGCCTGATTGCTCTGGCTAGGACTCACTGTACTAGGCTGCAAAGAAGTGGAGATAGAGGGCATTCTCATCTTGCTCAGTTCTTAGGGTAAAGCTTGCAATGTTTCCCCATTCAGTATGATGTTGACTGTGGGTTTGTCACATATGGCTTTTGATAGACCTCTTGCTAGACTAACCAGAAATAAAAGAGAAAGGACTGCAATAAGCTCAATAATAAAACAAAAAAAGTGATATTGCAACTGATACCATAGAAATACAAAATATCTGTAATTACTATCCAAATCTCTACATATGCAAAGTCAAAAATGTAGAGTAAATGGACACGTTCCTCAAAGCACACACCCTCTGAAGACTCAATCAGAAAGACATAGAACTCCTGCACACATCAATAGTGAGCAACAGGACTGAAGCTATAATAAGAAAAAAATCTTCCAACAATAAAAAAAAGTCCTGGACCAGATGGATTCACAGATGAAATTTAGCAGACCTACAAAGAGCTGGTACCCATACTGAAGAAATTGTTCCATAGCATTGAGAAGGAGGGAATTCCTCCTACCTTGTTCTATGAAGCCAGTATCACCTCAATATCTAAGCTAGTAAAGGATACAAGAAAGGAAAACTATAAATCAATATCCCTTTTGAATATGGATGGGGGAAATGCTAGCAAACTGATTTCAACATCACCTAAGCAAAATAACACACCATGACCAACTGGGTTTCATCCGACAGATGCAAGGCTGGTTCAACATATATAAATGTGATTCACCACATAAATAGGAGCAAAAGCAGAGGCCATATGATCATCTCAATAGATGCAAAAAAAGCATTTGATAAAATCTAGTGCCTCTTCATGATAAAAACCTTCAACAAACTAGGCATAGAAGGAAAATACCTCCTTTAGCTCTTTTAAAAATATTTAAGACAGTTGATTTAAAGTCTTTGTCTAGTAACTCTATAGTCTAGGCTTCTTCAAGAATGTTTATGTTGGGTGGCATCTGTGGCTCATCGAGTAGGGCACCAGCCCCATATACTGAAAGTGGTGGGTTCAAACCTGGCCTTGGCCGAACTGTAAAAACAGAAAAATAGTTGGGCATTGTGGCAGGCAACTGTAGTCCCAGCTACTTGGGAGGCTGAGGCAAGAGAATAGCCTAAGCCCAGGAGTTGGAGGTTGCTGTGAACTGTGTGATGCCCTGGCACTCCACTGAGGGTGATAAAGTGAGACTGTCTCAAAAAAAAAAAAAAGAATATTTATGTTAATTTCTTTTTCCTATGGGGCTAGTCCACGCTTTATTGTTTCAGTTTATGATTTTTTTGTGGCATAAACTGAAAATTTGGAATATTATTTTGACTATAATTTTGAATATTATAATGTGGGCAAATAGATTCTTTCCCCTTCCTAGGATTTGTTGTCATGGCTTGTTGTGGATTAGAGTTGCTTGCTTAAAATTTTCTACATTATTTTTATGAAGACCATTTTTTGTTGTATGTGGCCACTGAAATCTCTGTTGTGTTACTTTAGTTGTCAGTTGGTGATTTGATGGAGATTTTCTTAAATCCCTCAAGCTGAGGGAAGAAGGAGAAGATGAAGAGGAAGAGGAAAAGGAGGAGAAAGAAGAAATAACAAAAGAAAGGAGAAAGGTGCAGGAGGTGATGGAGGGGGCAGGGGCATGAAGGTGGAGGAGGCTCCTGTCCCCATGGCTGTTTCTGAGATGGGAAGTGAAGTTGGTAGGAAGGCACGAAAAATGCCACAATTCCCTTTTTTAATTTTTTATTTCAATTTAATACAAGGGTAAAAATAATTAGATTACATTGTTCTCACTTCCAAGTTCCTATTGTAAAAGAACCCCTCACCCAGAGGGCGTGGTAAACCACCCCCACATTGTGCCCATTAGGTGAGATCCCATCAAATGCCCTCCTTCCTTCTACCAATCATCCTCCCTCCCTGCCCTGTACTGGACTGTACTTGTGTTTTATCATTCGTGTGGGCATCTGTTTATATATTGGTTTCACATTAGTATTGAGTACATTGGATACTTTTTTGCATTCTTGAGATACTTTTTAAAGAAGAATATGTTCCAACTCCACCTAGGTCAACATAAAATATGTAAAGTCTCCATATTTTTTATGGCTGAATAGTATTCTATGGTATACATATACCACAGTTTGTTAATCCAGTCATGGAGAGATAGCCATTTGGGCTGCTTCCTCAACTTGGCAATTGTGAATTGAGCTGCAATAAACATTCTGATGCAAATGTCTTTGTGGTAAAATGATTTCTATTTTTCTCAGTAGGTATCTATTACTGGAATTAGAGGATCAAATGGAAGGTCAACTTTTAGATTTTTGAGGATCCTCCATACTTCTTTCCATTAAGGTTATGTTAGTCTGAAATCCCACCAGCCATGTAGAAGTGTTCCTTTCTCTCCACCTCAATGATAGGGACTTCGTGATGTGGAATATCTTTCTGGAGTTACGTGAACCTCAAAGTGGTTTTGATTTGGATTTCTCTGATGATTAAAAATGAGCATTTTTCATGTGTTTGTTAGCCATTCATCTGTCACATGCAGAGAAGTTTCTGTTCAGGTCTCTTGCCCATTTATAGAGAGGGTTGTTTGCTCTTTTCATTCTGTTTAATTTGAGTTCCCTCTAGATTCTCATTATCAGCCCTTTGTCATATTCATCACATGCAAAAATCTCCTAGTTCAAAGGCTGTCTCTTTGCTTTGATTGTGGTACCCTTAGCTGTGGAAAAGGTTTATAGCTTGATCAAATGTCAGTTACTTATTTTTTGTTTTGTTGAAATTGCCGGGCGGGGGGGGGGCTCTTCCTCATAAAGTGTTTGCCCAGGCAATATCTTCAAATGTTTTCCTGCACGCTCTTCTAGAATTTTTATTGTTTCATGTCTTAAATATAAATCTTTTAACAACCCAGAATCCATTTTCATCAGTGGTGAGAGGTGTGAGTCCAGTTTCAAGCTTCTACATGTGGCTAACCAGTTCTCCCAGCACCTTTTGTGAAATTGTGACTCTTTCCCCCAGTGAATGCTTTTGAGAGGCTTATCAAATATCAAAACAAAGCATCTCCTCACACAAGTCTCTCTTACTCAAAGTTAGCAGACTCTTTCTTCATTAAGCATGATTATATTCTATCGTTCTTAAAAACTGGATCTGACAGTTTTTGCTAGCTTAATTGTTGCTTTTGTGAAGGGACAGGTTTTCAGAGTCCCCGACTCCACGATTTCCAGTAACGTTACTCCTAGTCCTTTACACTTAGTGTCAGTGATCATATATTGGAGCCTAAATTTCCCATACAACAATGTGACTTTTATTTTTTTTCTTGTATCACTTTTATCAGAGAATATCATACAAAATCATACATAATAAAAACAGTAAAATCATACACACAGTATCATCCAAAATCAATACATTTACTGTTTTCTCATGGTTTAATCTTCCTTCTGAAAAGAGTCAATCTTCATTTATTTCTTGTTTGTACTACAAAGGTAAGTGGAGAAAGCAATCCCAACATTGGCTACACTACTCAGTACACCTGGGCATATTTCTAAAACAAATGATTTCAACAGCCTTAGTAGATGCCTGACATCATCTTCTTTTGTAGTCTCTGCAATTTCTGTGTCATCCTCCCTTGTTTCTTCCCCTCATCAGCTGCTTCCTCTACTTTCACACCAGTCTGGGAAATGAACTGTATGATAGAGCAAAAACACTGTGCTCTTAGGTTGTGACAACATTTTAGGCCAACATTCTTGAAATAGTCTGTATCACTTTTGGCTGAACTTCATTCCAAGCAGAAGTGATCCAGAGCATTAGCTGATGCAGCAGATGAAGTTGCTTCCACAGCAACACAGATAGGTGTTTTAGTAATGACCCACTATAGGCACAGGGCTCAGTAGTATATTTCAAATGTTGATGCTGTCTTGGTCAAGAGGTTTGATTTCTGAGGTCATGTGTGCAGACAGAATTTTCAATGTCATGTTTGTGAGATGATTCACTTGCTGGTGGATGGGACAATTGTCTACTGTTAGTAAAACAGACCATTTATTCTTCATTTCTCAGCTAATACCTCTTACCCATTTCTCAAATAGGTTACCAAGTCATCCATGTGCATTTGTTTACCTTAAGTGACAGGGAGGTCTTTGGGCTTCAGGTTCTTCAACATGTGTGGCTTTGCTGATTTACAAATCACCAAAGTCTTTCTTTTTATTCTTTTGAGCTAGTGCAAAGCAGAACTGTGAAATGTTCTTTGGAAAATTTTCCCCTCTTACGTTTGTCAACCTTCATGATGAGGCTCCTGTGAGGCAAAGCTTGAAAGAGTCCACACTCATCAGCATTAAACATACTGTCATCTTTGCAGCTTCTGGCAACATCAAGGAACTTTTTGATGAACTCTTCTACAACTTCTACTGGAACTTCATTGGATTTACCACATAAGGCTTTATGAGAGATCTTGTGTTTAAATGTCTTGAGCCAACCACTAGATGCTTACAATCTGCCACCCTGAATTCCTGTGTGAATTTTTTTTAGCAACTTCTTGGATCAATAGCCCAGAGATTTGGGCATTAATTACCTTCCTATGTCTGAACCACCTTCATTGCAGGAAGTTTCCCTCCTTGTGTGCCGTAGGTCTCTGCTTTCCTTACCATATCTCTCCAGGAACTCATGTTTATGTTTTCAGTTGTTGCTAACTGTGGTCTTGCTAACATCAAAATGTTCTTCTGTCTTTTTTTGGCTGCTACTTTCCAGAAAATGTAGAAGATAACCTTTTCCTTCAATATCAGCTCTCGAGTTCTTTCCTTTGGGTCATCATGTCTCAATGAACTGTATACTTTTTCAGTAATTGTAGGGTATACCTACAGTTCAGACCAGTCCTTCAAGTTGAAAAAACCTTCATCTCCTTCTGGTGCATATGAATCTGTAATAATGTTAATATCAGCACAATTCATCACAATATGATTAGTCATCTGCCTCACCTGGATGGCAACCTCTAGCTTGCCCTGAAAAGTGAAGTCCAGCAAGTCTGGCTTGAGGCAAAGGCTGTAGTGGATTGGGGAGAGGACATCTGCAGACAGCCGTCGGAAGGGCCTCTTGTTCAGCATCCAGCCAGGTCCAAGCTGCTGAGGAGAAATCCAACAGCCCTGGTATATGTGGCTGGTGCCATAATCACTGAGCTACAGGTGCCGAGCCTGTTTGGCTGTTTAATAATCTTATTTGATTTCTGTTGAGATGTTTGAGTTTCTTACACATCTGGATATTTTATCTCATTCTGTAGGTTGTCTTTTAACTCTGTGTAATGTTTCCTTTGCTGTGCAGAAGCTTTTTATTTGATATAATTCCATTATTTTATTTTGCTTTTGTAGCCTGTGCTTTTGAGGTTTTATTTATAGAATCTTTTTTCAGGCCAATGTCCTAAAGTGTTTACCCTATGTTTTCCTTTGGTAGTTTTATTATTTCAATTATCACCTTTGTGTCTTTGATCCACTGTGAGTTTATTTTTGCATAGAATGGGAGGTGGGGATCTAATTTCATTCTTCTGCATATCCAGTTTTATCAAAACCATTGATTGAAGAAACTGTCCTTTCCCCCAGGAGTGTTAGTAGCATCTTTATAGATATGTGGACTTATTTCTGGGTTCTCTACTCTGTTCATTAGGTCTGTGTGTCTGTGTTTAAGGCAGTATCATGCTGTTTTGGTTACTGCAGCTTTGCAGTATATTTTGAGTTCCAGTACTGTGATACCTTCAGCTTTATTCTTTTTTCTCAAGATTGCTTTGGCTATGTAAGTCTTTTGTATTTCCATACAAATTTTAGGATGTTTTTTCCTGTTTCTTCAAAGAATGTCATAGGTATTTATATAGAGATTGCTCTGGATAGTATTGTCATTTTAATGATAGTTGTTCTGACCCATGAGCATATAATATCTTTCCATTTTTTTTGTTTCCTTTTCTATTTCTTTCATTAATATTTAATACTTTTGTAGAGGTCTTTTACCTTCTTGGTTAAATTTATTCCTAGATTATTTTGTAGCTATTTATTGCCTTCTTGATTTCTTTTTCAGGTAGTTTGTTGCTCATGAATAGAAACACTATTAATTTTTAGTATATTAACTTTTGTCCTGCAACATTATTGAATTCATTAATCAATTTAAAAAGTTTTTGGTAGAGTCTTTAAGGTTTTCTGTATATAAAATCATGGCATCTGCAAACAGGGACAATTTAACTTCCTCTTTTCCAATTTGTATGATCTTTACATATTTCTCTTATCTAATTGCTTTGCCTAAGACTTCTAGTTTGGTATTGAATAAGAGTGGTGAGAGTGAGAATCCCTGTCTCGTTCTGGTTCTTAGAGGACAAACCTTCTGTTCTCCCCTGATCATGAAGATGTTAGCTGGGGTTTTGTCATGTATGGCCTTTATTTTGTTGAGGTATCTTCTTCTATACCTAACTTAGTAAGAGTTTTATCAGGAAAGGATGTTGAATTTTATTAAAAACTTTTCTGCATTTATTGAAATGATCATATGGTGTTTGTTCTCCACTTTATTGATGTAATGTATCATGTTTATTGATTAGTGAACATTGAACCATCCTTACCTTCCTGGGATGAGCCCCAGTTGGCCATGATGTGTGATCTTCCTGATGTGCTTTTTGATTTGCTTTGCTAGTATTATGTTGAGGATTTTTGATTCAAAGTCCATCAGGAATTTTGGTGTATAGTGTACTTTTTTTGGTTGTTTCCTTTTCTGGTTTGCAGAATGAGTTAGGAAGGATTCTCTCTGCATTAAATTTTTGGAATAGTTTGAAAATAATTTGTATTAATTCTTCTTTAAATGTCATGCAGAAATCCATGTGAAGCCATACAGACATTGACTTCTTTATTGAAAGACTTTTTTTTTTAGCCAGTCAAATTTGCAGTGTGTTGGAAGACTTTTCTTTTTTCTTTGTTTCTTCTTCCCTTTTTTTTTTTAATTAAATCATAGCTATGTAAATTAATGCATTTATGAGGTACAATGTGCTAGTTTTATGTACAATTTGAAATACTTACACCAAACTGGTTAACATAGCCTTCACCACACTTTCTTAATTATTGTGTCTACACTTATTTGGAAAATTTTTTATTATTGATTCAATCTCACTACTTGTCATTGTTCTGTTCAGGCTTTCTATTTCTTTTTGGCTCAATCTTGGTGTGTTATATGTGTGTAGGAATTTACCCATTTCTTGTTG
This sequence comes from Arctocebus calabarensis, assembly GCA_963573935.1. NCBI lineage: Eukaryota > Metazoa > Chordata > Mammalia > Primates > Lorisidae > Arctocebus > Arctocebus calabarensis. The sequence goes on from CAUYON010092152.1 coordinate 43,503, forward strand.
GGTTTTTAGTTTATTAGCATAGATTTGTTCATAACATTCTTTAATGTTATGAACCATTCTTTAATGGTCCTTAGTTTTTCTGTGTTATCTCTTAACATTTTGTGTTATCTCTTAGTATTTCTGTGTTATCTCATAACATTCTTTAATGGTCCTTAGTATTTCTTTAATGTTATGACCATTCTTTAATGGTCCTTAGTATTTCTGTGTTATCTCTCATGTTGTTTCCTTTTTCCTTTATAAATTGATTTACTTGGGTCTTCTGTGTTTTAAAAAATAAATATTTAGCTATGGTTTGTTGATTTTGTCTATCTTTCAAAAAATCAAGTTTTTGTTTCATTAACCTTTTTTTTAGTTTCAATTTTGTTTATTTCAACTTTTAACTTTATTATTTATTTGCTTCTACTAATTTTGAGTTTGGTCTGTTTTGCTATTCTAGTTTCTTGAAGTCCTTCAAGACATTGCTTCCTTGTAATATTTCTCACTTTTTTTTTTTTTTTTTTTGGTAAGATAGAATTTATTCACAGAAAAGAATACAGAAAACACTAAGGCTCCTGGTAGAGGGAGAGAATTCTAGTGGGGAGAGAGAAGCTCTCTCCATTTCTCTCCCAGTCTTTCCCCAACTCCTCCTTTAGGCCTTTAGTCTCAGGGTATATATAGGTGTATATATAGGGTTCCTTAGCCAGGAAACGAATGAATACAGTCCCTTCCGCCAGGGGCAAGGTAAATGAATGTATCAATGAGTGGATACAGTCCATTCATGGAATTAAGGCCTAGGAAATTCACAAGAAATTGACCTAGGCATAGGAGATGGGGGTTCCACATTTAGTCCTAAGTGTAAAGTGAAGGAGACACCAAGGCACAGGTGTCTCCTCAGCTGTTGTCCAGCCTTTTTGGCAATTGGAGCCTCTGGTGGAGGTTGGAGGTCCCCCTCCTTGCCTGTCATCCAGTCCACTGGCTCTTCAGCTGGCTGCCACACCTCCAACACTGCCAAGGAGGAGGTGGAAGGTCCTTTCGAGGTAACTAGGTTCCTGTGCCGCTGAAGGTAATCTTTCCTGACAGATTAGGTCCAATCGCAGTTGTAGAACACAAAAGGGAGATAGAAGGAGTGGAGAGAATGGCTCTTACTCTCCTTTCACCCACTCTGCCTCCCATTTTTTCCTCCTGGAGAGAGGGGAAGATTTACTTACGTAGGTAGGAATGGAGACCACTGCATGGGTTTGTGTGGGGTATGTGTACCATTTATTTAGAATTCCCACTTTGAATTTTCTTCTTGTTGCTTTTTCTTTTACTTCATACCCAAACCATTTTTCATACTTACCCGAAGTAGACACTGCCATGGTTTGAATAAGTTTTGATTTCTTAACGTAATGAAGAATATATCTTTACAAATGTATTTACTATATTATGAAGCAATCATCAACAATATCTAACACTCACATGTTAGGTATTTGTGACATATCCCTTTTTTGTATCAATTGGTTTTTATGTGAATTTCTATCCTGTTTTCTTAGCCACGTTAATGAGATCCAACACTTTGGCGATTTAATCTTTTATTGCCAAAATCATGAATAACTATCCAACTACATGCCAGGCAGATTCGTTAAACTTGAGCGTCATCGTTCTTCTGTACCCATCTAAATGTCTTACACATCTTAGTGTAGTCCACCATCCTCTATTCTTTAGTTTTAGCTTTGTTCTCAGAATTATTCCAATGGACACATTCCTGCAATCTGTTTTGGAGGATATATTCTTCCACTCTGCCACAGGCCAATGCTGGAGCAATTGTCGTAAGGGTGATTTACAGGTGCAGGGCAGGCGCTGACTTCCAGTTCACGAGGCCATATTTCTGTGAGCAGGGATGGAGAGTTGAACGTGTTGATTTCTAGGTACTTCTAAACCCCTGATTATTTGGATCACTTGGCTTATATTTTGTAGAATTTGATGTTAGAAAGTATGTCATCTTACTTTCTAACATTTGTAGGGTCAGTACAAAGAAAAGGCCTTTGACACCTGATGTTCTGGGTTTTTGCTTTCTCTTTGGTACTATCTATGTTGTTTGGAAAATCTCAGTTATCTCCCTGCTTCCTCATCTGGACTCAGTGATTCTAAGCTAGACTAATGATAAAATATAGCTCCTCAGCACCTTTCTTTTTTCCCCTTCTCAAGAGCAGTCAGCATGAGCCAACACTCATGGCTGAGTTTAAGGTTATGCTGACTTACAAAGATTCATTCAGCATACTAAGTGGCACTAGTCAGCTGGTGTATCATTGTTCATTTTGCTCTTCAGTTGATAAGACATAGCTGTTATACAATTCCTTGAGGAATTTGCTAGAAATAACATCTTAGATATCAGATGTAAAGTAAAAGTTGTTAGAACTTTAGACATTCCTTATGGCTCGCCTTATGGCTGAGTCTAATGTAAGTATTGGGTTGTCTTTATCCATATGAATTATTTTGAGCACAGATTTCATTTTTACTCTCTAACTGTCTCATTCAAGTTTACTAAAATCTCTGTGTGAATGAATGGTCACATGGAGATTCTTTTATGCTATTTGGATATCCTTCATTTCACCTTTTCTTCCCCCCTCGCTTTTATTCATTAGGGAAATAGCTAGATTTCAGGGAGAGAATTTGTTCATGATATTTTATGAGATAGAACTTCTTTCACTGTTTTTCTTCCCTTCTATTAAGAAATTATAAAAAACAGACCACAGTGAACTGTTCTGTTTTCTTTGGCATTCAAAATTCAAAATTAAGGTGACATGAAAATTATTTTGTGTGTATATTTTAATGTTACTGTATAATCAATTCATCCCAGTGGAAAAAAAGGAATATAAAACAGGAACATTAGAATATTCAGCTAACTCTCTCATTGTGGTAAAAACCGAGCCTTCAATAATTATTTTCTTTGTGAAAGAGAAAGCAGAGAGACCCAAGCATTACTACCATTGAATTATAAAACAACAAACTGTCTCTTTCTCTGTGACTTTCATCCATATAATTTACAGTGCAAATGCAATTTTTGGTACACAAATGCTTCTATATTGAGAGCTATGTGGAAAATAGAATGCCTAGTTCCAATTTTCTTGCCAAACAAAGAAAAGAAAATCCTTCTCCATCTTCTGTATTATGTGAGTGCCAATAACGCCTCTTTGATGCTAGCTTTGTGTTGTATTGTGTTTTGCTTTTAATTAAGATATATTGGGTAAAATAGTGGTTCATTGTATTGTACAAAATGCTGAAGCATGGGCTAATTACAGCCTTCAATGGGATTCGGGAGACACTTCATGTTACTGTCTCATGCCCATTTTTTTGTCTAGCAAAGTGTTCAGATGTTACATTTTCTCCTGGGGTTTTCTTTTTAGTTTTTCTTCATCCAAATAAAAAGCAGTGACCCCTACCTAAATGTTAATTAAATGGCTACCTTGCCTATTATAAAGTTTTATTTAAAAATATTCTTACATTTTGGATGCCAAAACTCAATTTTGCCCCATATGGCTCTTTTCACAACACTTGTTTTTAGAGGGCATAATTTTCACAGAAGGCAGAATTCAAAGTTAGCAGAAAGAAGGTTGGGAGCCAGTCAAATATGGAAGAAATGTCACCCTCATCTTTATTTAAACCTGATTAACCTTTTTAATTTAGTCATTACATTTTATAGAAAATGAACCAAATACAGTCATTAGTTGTAGAAAAAGAATGGAATAAATTTAGACATTAAATTAAAGGGAAAAATCTCTGGAACATCTAGGTAAAGATAAAATGGTTGGTTGCTCATTGCAAAGTGATAAGGAGGGAAAATAAAATATTATTCATGTTGAAAATACAATTTATAAAGATGCCAGTCTATTCTAGAAATTACAAAAATGTGATGAAACTCCAGCGATGCCTAGAATATGTGTTCCAAGAAATGTATTAAATGCTTGTTAACTGACCTGAAAGGCTTCTACATCTAACATTCTATTGGGATCCCTTGATTGCCTCGAGTGGGTATCGGGCAGGGTTAGAGTATATGAGGGAAGCAAAAGGATAATTTTATCCTCGTTTACATGATCTTAGTAATATATCTTTATATACACAGGTATAGATGTATGTGTGTGTGTATGTTCACATATATGATGGAAAAAGTCTATTCAAGGAAAAATGTCCATTGAACAAAAAGAAAGGTTTTTTTTTTTATTTTTTGTAGAGACAGAGTCTCACTTTATCGCCCTGGGTAGAGTGCCGTGGCGTCACACTGCTCACAGCAACCTCCAGCTCCTGGGCTTAAGCGATTCTCTTGCCTCAGCCTCCCAAGCAGCTGGGACTACAGGTAAAAAGAAAGGTTTTAATGTAC
>CAUYON010092156.1:0-28057 GCA_963573935.1 Arctocebus calabarensis
TGACGGAGGAAGAGTGTGGAGGAGAAATGCAGGGACTCACCTGCGGCCCTAGTGAGGAAGCAGTGTGGTCGTTTTTACCTGCTACACTTCTCATAATCTATTTTTTTTTTTTTTTTGAGACAGAGCCTCAAGCTGTCACCCTGGATAGAGTGCTGTGGCATCACAGCTCACAGCAACCTCCAATTCCTGGGCTCAAGCAAGTCTCTTGCCTCTGCCTCCCAAGTAGCTGGGTCTACAGGCGCCCGCCACAGCACCCGCCACAACGCCCGGCCATTTTTTGGTTGTAGCCGTCATTGTTGTTTGGTGGGCCAGGCTGGATTCGAACCTGCCAGCTCAGATGTACGTGGCTGGCGCCTTAGCCCGTTGAGCCACAGGCGCCGAGCCGCATAATCTATTTTTTAATAGTAGCTTTAATGAGATATTTATACCCCATAAAATCTCCCTTTTTGAAGTGTACAATTCTGTTGTTTTTAGTATATTTATAGTGTTGTACGACCACCACCACCCCTGAATTCCACAACATTATTTCACTTCTCCTCCACCAAAAACTCTGTACCTATTAGCAGTCTCTTCCCATTTCTCCTTCTTCCCAGATCCCTGGAAATAACACTTCTGCTCTCTGTCCCTCCTTACGGATTTGCCGATTCTGGACATTTCTTATATGTTGGAATCATACACTACGTGTGCTTTTCTGACTGGCTTCTTTCCCTTTCAAGGTTTATCCATGTTGCAGCATGTGCCAGGACTTCATCTCTTCCTAGTTCCTGAATAATATTCCATCGTATAGATTTATTACATTTTGTTTTTCCATTGATTACGTCATGGACATTGGAGTTGTTTCCACTTTTTGTCTATAAGGAATAATGGTGCTATCAACATTCATTCTTATGTAAGTTTTCGTGTGATATGTTTTTATTGCTCCTGGGAAAAGTACATATCTAAAAGCAGAATTGCTGGATTTTATGGTAATTCTATGTTTAATACTTTGAGGGACTACTAAACAATTTACCAAAATGGCTGAACCATTACAATCCCACTAGCAATGTATAATCATTACAATTTCTCTAATCCTTACCAGGTTTCTTATTTTCCTTTGCTTTTGACTTACATTTTATTATGAATAACCATTAGGCATCCCTTTATGGGCCTATTGGCTATTTGTATATGTTCTGTGGATATATATTTATTCATTCATCTTGATTGGGTTATTTGGCTTTTTATTGTTGAATTGTAAGAGTTCTTTATATATTCTGGATACAACAAGTTCCTTGTTAGATTCTGACTTGGAAATATTTTCTCCCATTTTCTGTTGTCTTTTCATTTACCTGATGAGGTCTTCTAAAACACAAATGTCTTAAATTTCAGTGAAGTCTAATTTATCTGTTTTTTTTTCTTTTGTTGCTTTTAGAGGCATAACTAGGAATGAATCTCGGGTCATTTCTTTTCTTCTAATACTGTTATGATTTTAACCATTGCAGGTAGTTATATGATCATCCATTTTGAATTACATTTATGCAGTGAGGGTCCAACATAATTCCTTTGCATTTGAATAACCAATTGTCCTGGCTCCATTTGTTGAAAAAACTATTATTTCCTCATTAAATTGTCATGGTACACTTGTCAAAATTCAGTTGACTATAAATGTAAATGTTTATTTCTGGACTCTCAATCCTGTTCCATGTATTTGTATGTTTATTCTTACCCCAATACCACTTTGTTGATTACTGTAACTTTGTAGTAAGTTTTGGCAGAGTGAAATGTAAGTCTTCCAACTTTGTTCTTCTTTTTGATGATTGTTTTGGCTATTATACTTCTCTTTCATCTCCATATGAATTTCTTTTTAATTATTTCCTTTTAAAAGGAGCTTTTTTCTTTTTTTTTTTTGAGACAGAGTCTCACTTTGTCATCCTCAATAGAGTGGTAGGGTGTCATAGCTCATAGCCACCTCAAACTCTTGGCTTAAGCAATTCTCTTATCTCAGCCTCCCCAGTAGTGGGGACTATAGGCATCTAGCACAACTCCTGGCTATTTTTTAGAGATAGGGTCTTGCACTTTGCTCAGGCTGCTCTTTCCTGCTCATAGAACACTATGAGCTTAGGCAATCACCCACCTCAGCCTCCCAGAGTGCTAGGATTACAGGTGTGAGCCACTGTGCCTGGTAAAAAAGGCTTTTTTTTTTATTAGACATTGTATTAAATCTATAAATTTATTTGGGGAATGTTCGTATATTAATATCAAGTCTTCTGATCCATGAACATGGGATGTCTTTCCATTTATTTATGTCTTTTAAAATGCATTTTAATAATGCTATGTCATTCAATGTACAAGTCTTACACTTCTTTTGCCAAATACATTCTTAATATTTTGTTGTTTTTGATGCTATCATAAATAAAATTTGCTTTATTAATTTCCCTTTCATGTTGCTTATTGCTAGCGTATAAAAGCCATATTGATTTTTATATGTTCATCTTATATTCTGAAAATTTATTGAACTCACTTATAAATTCTAATAGTTTTTTCAGAGATACCTTAGGATTTTCCATATGTAAGATTATGTTATTTGCAAATAAAGAGAGATTTTTTTTTCCAGTCTAGGTTCCTGCTATTTCTTTTTTCTTTTCTTCTAATTGCTTTTACAGAATTTTCAGTGTGCTATAGAAGTGGTAACAACAGATGTCTTTGTGTTATTCCTGTCTTAAGAGTAAAGTATTCAGCCTCATTATTAACTATGATATTATCTGTGGATTTTCATAGGTGTCCTTTACCAGGTCAATATAGTTCTCTTTTATTTATAATTTGGTGAATGTTTCAGATGCCTTTTCTTAATCATTTGATATCATTTTTTTCTTTTATTCTAATTTTAATATGATGTATTACTTTGAATAGTTTTTGCTTGTTACTCTACATTCCAGGGATAAATCCTATTTTGTAATGGTGTATAATCATTTTTATTTGTTGTTAGATTTAGTTTACTTGGGTTATGTTGAATATTTCTAATTCTATATTGCTGAGGGTGTTTACCTATAGTTTTCTTTACTTGTGATGTCTTTGTCTGATTTCGATCTCAGGGTAATGCTGGCCTCTAGAATAAGTTGGAAAGTTTTCCCTCATTTTCTGTCTTTTAGAAGAGTTGATGAATAACTGGTTTAAATCTTCCTTAAACATTTTATAGATTTTGCCAGTAAATCCTTTCAGGCCTGGGCTTTTTTTTTTTTTTTTTTTTTAATTTGGAGTGACATTTTAAAATTACTAATTTATTCCCTTTATTTGTTACAGACCATTCATGTTTTCAATTCCTTCTTGAGTCAGTTTCTGTAGTTCATGTCTTTCTAAGAATTTGTGCATTTCATTTATTTAATTTCTAAGCATTTAGTTTATCCCAGGATTCCCCTATTATCCTTTATTTCAGTAGAGTTGGTGATGATGTTCTCTCATTCATGATTTTAGTAATTTGAATCTTGTCTTTCTTGGTCCCTTTAGCTAAATGTCAATTTTTTTTTTTTTACTTTGAACTGTTAAAAGAAAAACCTTCTTATTTTATTAACAAGAAAATTAATAAATTAAACTTAATAGAATTTATTTGAGTAAAGAATGATTCAGGGTCCAGACAACCCCATGATCCAGAACAGGTTTAGAGTAACTCCATGCATAGTTGGAGAGAATTTATGGACAGAAAAGAGAAGTTATGTACAGAAAATAGAAGTAACATAGAGAAACAGTCAGATAGGTTAGAATTCAGTGTTTGTCTTATTTGAACATTTGAACAGCTGGTTACCTTTGATTGGCCAAACTTGGTAACTGGTCCATGGGTAGCCTGCAGTCTGTTTATCCAGTTAGGTGATAGTTCATTATGTATGGAGAAATCTTTAGGATGAACTTAATTGAACAGAACTTACCTTTGGTTTTATTGCACTTTCCTATTGTTTTTCTAGTCTTTATTTTATTTCCACTCTAATCATTAGTATCTTCTTCCTTCTCTGTGCTTTGCACTCAGCTGGATCCTCTTTTCTTAGTTTCTTAAGGTGAAAGGTTAGATTATTAATATTGCCTTTTTTTTAATACAGGGGATTCACAGCTAATAAATTCTCCCTGCACCTGGCTTCAATGGTATCTCATAAATTTTTGTATGCTGTGTTTTATTTTTATTCCGCCTCCACATAGTCCTTAATTACATTTGTTGGTAAACCTATTTATTATTTAAGAAAGCATTGTTTTGATAGTGAGATAAGATGGCTGATCAGAGTTGCCAGCTGTCAGATTATCATAGAAAGAAGAAAAAGTTTTTGATAAAAAAGAAAATGAAAATTAGAAAAACAATCATAGATCAGTGTAATTCTGAGAGAAAAGTGCCAGAATCTATAAGAGATTCCACTGGAGGAAGCTGCAGAGCATAACAAGAAGGAGCAAAATATTAGCCGAGAACAACCCCCCTGGGAGGCTTGGAGTCCAGTGGAAAGGTGGGTGGACTAGCTTGTTTCTTCTCTCCTTGTGTCATTGGCAGTCAGGAGTCTCCTAAACTGCTATACAGCCTTTATACCCCCATGGCCCCAAAGCTGCTGTTGCCAATAATCTGGGAGCCTGCTGGTCCCTTTGGGATGCTTCTAGTCACCACAGACTTTAGCTGAGATGGCAGGTGTCGTCTTGCTTCTCCACTCTCTGGGCATCTTTGTCCTCTCCAGGGGAGTTCAGTCCCTTAGTTTTCATGTTGCTCATTCCCAAACAAACATTTCCCAACTCTGGTCCAGACTGTGGGAGTCAGAAAGGGCTGTGGGCCTAGGGGGATATGTATGACCCACAGACTGGTCATTCTGGGCAGGATGCATTCCAGAGAGAGGGACAGAGATGACCAGACTGTCAAATTTCCTCTTTTCCTCCTCTTTCCCTCCCTCATGGCTGCTGAGAGAGATGCTTACGTTGTGGCTTTAAGGAGCTGCTGCTTCCCCCCTGTTGGTGCATACACGAAACTCAGGCTTCTACAGAGAAAGGGCTCAAACCTTTCCTGTTAAAGACATGCAGAGGGCTAAGAGGTGCTTGGACTGTGAGTTCTCTACTTACTAGCCCTGCCTGGTGTTGCTTGTCTGGCTGCTTCTTCAGAGCAGGCACACTGTGAAGGGGAAGGACATCAAACCTGCTCTTGACATCACACAGGCAACCCGAGACCTGCACACTTCTCCTGGGCATGGTCAAGGATTAATCCCTAGGACCCAGGGACAGGTGTGAAGGCCAGATCCCATGTCCCCAGGACTCTATCATGTTGCCTGGGGACACAGAAGGGAGATTTGTGAACTAATCTCGGGATTTGTGATCCCTCTCGGGAGGTGAGGGATCCCACAGGGGCAGAACTAAAAAGAGAGCACAGTGTGGGTTCTAGCTGCAGTGTACTGGCCGAGCACCCATCTTTCCAGAGGAAAGGCCTACTGTCATCCCAGAGTGAGATCAGAGGAACTCCCAGCCTGCACAGCCAACATGAGGGAGCTCCATTCCTTTGAGCTCCTGCTTGCTGGTGGATGCTAGAGGGAGACAGTGGAGAAAGGGAGTGGGGAGGAGTGAAACCCGTTCCTGACAGTCAGTTTGTGGATGTCAGATGGCCTACATCTCCACAAGCAGACTTTCTGGCAGGGTGGAACCGGTTCAGCTCCTCCCTGGCTGTGGTCCCCGGGAGGTGGGAGCAGACCTTTGACCCCTGCCAAAACAGCTACCTTACAAGCTTTTGTGGAGCCTGAGGGCAAGCCCACCCAATTCAAATCTACCTAGCCTTTTTCCCCCACCTGCCTCTTCTGTGGTAGAGAATAAAAACTTGCCTGGAAGTTCCAGGGCCTCCCTGGGGCATCTGACTTCTTCTGAGGGCTAGAGCTGGTCACAGGCACCCAAAACAGCAGTGTAAGTTGTTCATTCCAGCAAGCATGACCTACTGACAGGGAGGTCAGTTTGCAAAGCCCTTTACAGCATTTGCTGACTCGATTATACAGTGTGTGGTTGATTCTTCTCATCCATAAGCACCATTTACTGTCTCAGAGATTAAATTGGGTGAGCCAATACAATTTACACTGTTAAGAAGACCACAGTGCTATAGCACTAGAGAAAGAAAAAGGATATCAAAGACTCCGTCCTCCCTCATTAAAGAGAGATAAGGACTCTGTCCACATAAATAGCTAGCTCACCACTGCTACAGCCTACAAACAATTAGCAACTGAGAAAACCACCATACTAAAGCTATCTATAACCAACGCATCCATCCAGAACCTTTACAAGTGTGAGGAGCACCATTTAAACAAAATAAAATCCAAAAATAAGAAGTGACAGGCTCAGTGCCTATGTTCAGTGCTTAGGGAGTTGGCCACATACCCTGGGGCTGGCAGGTTTGAACACAGACCCGGCCTGCTAAAGAATGACAACAACAACAATAGTAACAAAATAGCTGGGTGTTGGGGTGGGTTCCTATAGTCCCAGCTAGTTGGGAAGCTGAGGCAAGAGAATTATTTAAGCCCTGGAGTTTAAGGTTGCTGTGAGCTATGACTCCATAGCACTCTACTGAGGGCAAGGTAGTAAGACTCTGTGCAAAAAAAAAAAAAAGTGACATCTGCCCCAGATGAGAAGGAATAAGTAAAAGAACTCTGAAAGTATGAAAAATCAGAGCAAAATGACACCCCCACAGAAGGGAACACCAGCTCTTTAGCGATGGATCCAACAATATGAAAATCCTGAAATGACAGGTAAAGAATTACAAATACCGATTATAAGGAAACTCAATGAAATCCAAGAAAAAATGGAAAACTAACTCAAAGAAACTAGAAAAACAATTCAGGAAAATGAAAAATTCACTGAAGGCTTTCCCAGTAGGAACTGCAATACAGGCATGTAAGGGAAACAAGGGAATAGCAGGTTCTTGTGCCAGGGGTGAGAGGGACAATACAATCGGAATAACAAGCAAGGTTTAAGTCAGTAACAAAACTTGAGATGAGAGGAGAGACAGTTTGGTTTGTCTATACTGCTATCTCCTTCCTTCCTTCCTTCTTTTTTTTTCTTTTTGAGATAGTCTCACTTTATCATCCTTGGTAGAGTGGCATGATGTCATAGCTCACAGCAACCTCAAACTCTTGGGTTCAAGCAATCCTCCTACCTCAGGTTTTCATTTTTAGTAGAGATGAGGTCTCACTTTGCTCAAGCTGGTCTTGAACTTGTGAGCTCAAGCAAGCCACACACCTCAGGTCCCAGAGTGCTAGGAGTACAGGCGTGAGCCACCATGCCCAGCTAGAGTTCTTTCTTAATAGCCAAGTTAGCCAATATGTATTCCCTGAGTACCTACTATCCATCTATAACTGGGGTAGGTCCTATGCAGGTTGGAACATTAGGATAGTAGAGAGTTACATTAATCTGAGATTGAGTCCTTTGTCCAGGTGATCTGGAATAAGATATTTAAATTTTCTGTATCTTGAGTTCTTCATTCCTAAAATGTGAGCAGCAATATGTGTTCTTGAATTCTCGTCAGGATAAAATCAGTTAAAGCATGTAGTATAGTGCATGGTACCTAGTAAATACTTAATAGACTTTAGGCCTTTTTTCCTTCCACATGATACAGACCTTTTTCTTAAGAAATTTATAGTTAAATTTAGGGTGAGAGACTAGAAAATGCAATAATTAGAGACCAGGTGTCATTAAAGAATTAAGTAGCGTCCAATAAGAAAAAGAAAATACAGATTGTCCTTCATCTACTGTGCCTCCATTTCTTCTAATAAGAAGTTATCCACAGGCCAGCCCACACATTGTATCCAAACCAATTAATTAACAGATGTCAAGATCTGTAAGTCTACATATAATTTTACACATTTAAGACATGTTCAACTTTGGTTTATTTTAGAGGCAAAATTTATTAATAAATTCTCCTGCACATATATGGAATAAAAATGGAAATTATCCTATTCTGGATACTTTGGCTGCCTATGCCATTATCTTCTTTAGATTCCCCAGAAATTTTTTAACTCATATTATAAATTTATAGTTAATTCTATAGCTTCCTCTAGAGTCCATATCATGATATAAATGTTTTACTAATTTTCAATACCATTTACTGAGTACTGTATTATATAGAATTTATAGTCCCTTTTCTCCTTCTTAATTTAGCTCTGTCTCTTTTATTTCTCCACTTGATTTCCCAAAGCACTAGGACTGATAAATGTATGAGCGTATGAATAATTCTATACATATGTATTGATATGAAATCAACAATAGTTAGTCACTAAGGAATATAGACTTTTAAAATGGTCACTAAATATCAGAATAAAAAGTCATATGCAAATTAACATAATGTGAGAAGGATTTGCCAGAGAGAAGCTACAGAGAAGGGGAAATCAGAGGTGGAAGAGCAATCAAGGATCCTACGGCTTTGTCAGCTTTGCCTCTCCTAGCCTGCGAAAGACTGTGTGTTTTCCTTTACTACAGTGAACAGGTGAAAGGAAGAAGCTTTTTGAACAAGGAGTTTCTATTACATTCCAGTGTTGCTCTACAAAAACTTGGCATGGTGGCTCACACCTGTAATACAGAGTAATACAGAGCTTTAAGGACAAGGTGGAAGGATTGCTTGAGGCCAGGAGTTCAAGAACAGCCTGGGCAATAGAGCATGACCTCATTTCTAGAAAAAATTTTAAAACCAGCCAGAGATGGTGGCTTGCACTTGTAATCCCAGCTCCTTAGGAGACTAAACCCAGAGGATCACTTGAGCCCAGGAGTTTGAGATTGCAGTGAGCTCTGACTGTGCCACTGCATTCTAGCCTCATGGACAGAGTGAGACAAAGTCAAAAAGGGGGAAAAAAAAAACAAAACTGCAAGAAACCAGAAAGCATCTGGGGAAAAAAATCTAAGGATATGAGTAATGAAAGTTTAAGAATTATAGCATTTTTATAAGTAAGAATATAGAATTCAAGCTTTATGTGATTCAAGAGGGGGAAGACGTGTAAGAGTAATCTAGAGAGAAGAGGAAGAAAGTGGGCGCTCTAGAAGGGGACTAGTTTTATAAAAGGAGATGTGGAGAAGAGAGAAAGAAGAAAGCAAGAAAAATATGGGTAATCTATGAGAAAGGCTAACACAAAGTTCCAGTAAGAGGGAGGGTAAAGATGAGATGAACATGCAGGGGACTGGAAATGTACAGGATAGGAGCAAAGATGGGGCATTAAAACAATGGAAAGAGAAAGGGGAAATAGTAATGAGTTTTGAAGGAATGATTGAGAAAATAATAGGTCAAATGAGGCAAATGGGTGACAAATGTTAGAAAAAGAGTCCCTGGGTTTTGGTGAGAAGGAAAGACGAGCCTATGCCTTCGACTCTCTGATTTTATTAAGTGAAGATAAAAGCATGGACTTGTTAGGACTTGTCAAGGCAAAGAGACTAAGGGTGCCTGGTAGCCTAGGATTAATTCCTATTACAGTTCTTTCAAGACTGTGATTTTACCAAGGATATCACTTTCTTCCTTTTTGGTTCTGTAACATGGTCATATTTTAGCACTTATGTGCATCAAAAGATTTGTGGGAGAAAATATCCTGTAGGACTGGCACAGACAGTCTGTAGAGTCTGGATTCATAGCCCCTGAAGAATTCATTAGAAGACATGCAAAATAACAAGGCAAAACTCAGGGAGCCCTCCCCCTGGAACTCATTCATGGGTCCTATCTCTTCATAACACCTGTTCCCATAGATGTGAAGAACCTGACCAAGTCCTGAAGTGATTTTTTTCACCCATCTTGCCTCCTAGAGGAAGACTGCTATGTTTTCATCTAAGAAAAAAATACTTGTTCACGGATGTGTAATTTGCTACATGCCAAATGTGTTTTCTAGGCACTCAGACAAGGGGAGAAAAGAATCCATGTTTTTCCTCCAACCATGTCTCGTTACTTGTGCATTCAGGGAGTGTGGGGACATGGGGAGGATTGCGGTGTCGCTAATGGTGGTGAAGACAAGGGGGCCAGAGCTGTGCAGTGACTCCGAGCAGGAGCAGAAGGGAAAGGAAGGGATGGAGCCATCCATGGGGCCTTGGGAATAGTGCTAGAAGAGCCTTCATTGCTCATCTATCTTCAGCACACAGATACCTCTTTTTTATTGGTAGTCAGGCAGGGCAGATTTGCTTGAATGAACTACTCGCTCTAATGTTCCTCTGAATTTATAAAATAGATCAGGAATAGAGGGAGAAATGTGTGCCTGTGTTCACATGGATGTGTATAATATACATCTCCCCTTTTACCATATACACTTGATCTTAGCCAAAAGGCCGAGAAGCGATTACCATATAATGGTTTTTAATGCTCGCATTATTAACTAAGCTGATGGTGATTGCCTTCAAATGTTCATTTACATGAGATCAAGCCTCTTCAAAAGAAATTTAGCACGAAACTTGGTACCTGGGGATTTTCAGTTATGGTATCTGTGCATAAAAACACTAAAGGGTATGTGCATGGTATGACTTTTCACGGCCTCTGTGTTCTCAGCTGGCCTCCTCCCTCCCAAGCCTTAGCTGAGAGGGACCCAAGTATAGGAGATTTGTTTTCTGTAACATTTGCCATTTGTTGCTGGCTCACCGTTTCAGTGGGGGAGGTAAGGCTGTAAGGGTAGTAGACCATGCACTTTTTGACACAATTACTCATCTCTCTCATGGAGAATGTCACCCAGTGTCACTTCCCCCATTTTTTAGTATATTGGCCGAGTCCTTGTTATCGCTCATTTGGCAAGTAGCAGACATCACGGCCTTGGAGAAAGTGGGGGAGGAGGTGTCTCGCCTTTTCTCCCCTTTTCTCTGGTGACGTGCTCCCCTTCACGCTGCTGCGACCCTTGAGTCTCACAGACTTGTTTGGCCCTCAGCTTTGTGATTG
Source organism: Arctocebus calabarensis (assembly GCA_963573935.1). Taxonomy (NCBI): domain Eukaryota; kingdom Metazoa; phylum Chordata; class Mammalia; order Primates; family Lorisidae; genus Arctocebus; species Arctocebus calabarensis. The sequence goes on from CAUYON010092156.1 coordinate 10,856, forward strand.
GAAATCTCTTGCTTATTTTAAATAATTTGAGAATCTTTCTGGGTTACAGGGCTCCAGAAGGTGAACTTGTCAACAGAAATGTCTGTTGGTTTCAGTTTCTGCTCATTACCCAGTGAAACCAAGGCATGATGTAAAATTTCTCAGTTTTATTTTCTTGTATTCCAAGACCTTCATATCTTCCCCCACCATTTCAATGCATGAGAGGCTTTCTATCTGAACTTTGATTTGTGCTTACATTTCAGGTAAAGGTTTTTGCTAGACTAAGAGGGATCTTGGATAAACTGCTTCCTGCCTGGGTGGGGAGGCGCATCTCAGCACTGCAGACTCGCTCTTTCTGTGGTAGGAGCCTTTTCTGGTCCACTGGGTATGTGGGATATTGGATTAAACGAAGTTGCACAGTTTTCTTTGAGAGGCAGTCAACACGTGTGTATCATGGAGTCCTCCCATGTGCCAGGCACCGTGTGGGCACTGAAGACAAAAGGCCTCTCATGCCTCTGGGAACACTGACTCTCCTCTCACTGGGTAGCATTTTGGGGGCCTGGCATGCTGAGAAGCACACTTTGGGAAAGGCTGTCTTGTTTAAAGAAGATATAAGCTATTATTTGAAAAAAACTTATTCCTGTCAGGCAACCTGTGAGTACTTAAGAGTGAGTTGGGTGGTCTGTGGAAGGTGGGAGAGAGGCCTCTGTCCTCTTCGTGTGACCCTCTTTTAGAAGGACCCTAGAGAGGAGTCATTTGTGCCATCGTTTCCCTGAGAGTCACCCAAGTCTTCAGTGTTACTCAGAGTTGTAAGTGCCTGGGCTGGCCCGGGTATGATCTGGACACCTGTACTTGCTTTTATATTTACTTTCTTGTGACAACAAAGGTGCATAGTTTGCCACTCATGTGTGAGTCTGGAAGAAGTACATCATATAGTTTTTGAAAGTCTGAATGATAAGCACAGATCTGGCTATGGGTTGAGTGTGATGTTGTCCTCATTCCATGACTACTCCTGGAAGAGGACAAGTTCAACAGTCACTGGGCTCTAGTATGCCTTCAGTTGTCCTGAGAGTTTATAAGAGACTCTTGGGGGAAACAGTCTCTGGGCTGTAGTCTGGTTTTAGTCTTCCTGAGAGTTTATAAGAGCCCGTTGGAGTCAGTAGGCAACACGATATCATGAGCAAAAAACAAAGGTGTCAGCATAGTTGGGACATCTTCTGGGGCTGTAGGAAGGAAAAGACTCTGGGCACCTGATGCTGCTTTGCATTTTCTGCATCTTATCTTCCCAGCACCTCTTTGTAGCCCTCAGGAGTAGGCAAAGGATGGTGATTCTTTGGTATGAAAGAACTTTCCTCAGTGGTCCTAGTCTGAAGGATGTGAAGAAGAAGGTAGGAACATCAATCAGCACAAGGTCAGGACAAGGACAGGTAGGAAAGGCTCTGCACTTGTGCCCCTAGCACCGTCCATTCTCAAGTTAAAGAGATGGCTCAGTTGAGCTGAGGGTCTTGCTGAAGGCATCCTCATTGTATCCATCTCTTGTACCATATTGCGTCCATTTAGACTGATTGGCTAGATTTCCGCTTCCTGCCTGCAGAGTAAGGGTCTTCCTGCCAGTGTTCTGGAAGCAGAGTTAGGAAAGATGTGGAAACTGTGATGCAGTCATTATTCACTATGCACAGTTCCTCTCTCCCTGTGTCGGGTCAGGTACCTACACCCGCACCTCTGCCCTAGATCCAGAAATCATCTGTGTTACTCTTTTCAGAGAACAGATCAGCCAAGGTGGGGAAGGGGAAAGATGGAGATGATGCGGGAATCCAGGGATGCTAACTGCTACTGCCCAGTGCTCACCAGGTCCTCCTTCCAGCACACAGCCCCTATGCTCTCCATCCCACACACCCTGGGCCTCTAGATCCTGAACCCTTGAAAGATCATGTGGAGTTAATGGGGTTGATTCTCACTGCCAAGATAGGACTCAGCTCTCTCAAACCTGCTAAGTCCGTTGTCACTTGTCCATCTGTTTCTAGCTTCCAGGTGGTGTTGCGTGGGTCTCTTGCTCTTCCCATCCTTATGGATTTGTGTCATTTGAAAGCTTCCTTTACTGGAGTTTTGGATTTGGAAAAATAGATGCATACGTTAAATCTGTCACTTTTATCAGGAACCTCTGGAAAAATAATGTCTGTCTTTTGTTTCGGGCTGAATTGATTTTCTTCAGGATGACTCATCTGCAGTGCTCAGTCTCCCTAGGGTTACTAGGTGGAAAAATTTCTTTATGTTCATCCTGGTTGAAATTAGTTTAATCTGGTAATTTAATCTATTCCTTTAAGTCAGTGGTTCTCAACCTGAGGGCCCCGACCCCTTTGTAACAATGAAAATACATCCTGCCTCTCAGATATTTATGTTACGATTCATAACAGTAGCAAAATTACAGTTATGAAGTAGCAATGAAAATAATTTTATGGTTGGGGGTCACTACAACATAAGGAACTGCATTAAAGGGTCACAGAATTAGGAGGCATTAGGAAGGTTGAGAACCACAGCTTTAAGTCATGCTCAGTCTCTCTAGGGCAAAACCCGCATTCTCTCTGGTCCCTATCCTTTCCTCCTGAGTTCCCTCCAAGATGGTCTCCAGATGTTTGGATAAAGAGGTGTGAAGGGAGAGATCTTGGGACCTTGTGTCCCTTGGGATTCATTTGATGTTCATATTTGCCCAGCTGCTGGTTGCCTTGCTGGCATTTGGTTGTGAAGTCTGTGAATGGTGCCTTGTTGCCCCATTTTTCCCTGGCTCACTCAGAACCAGCTACTGTCCCTATGGCTGGCCTGGCTTACACTTGGCTCCCAGTGGCTGCAGGCCCTGGGGTCTCCACCATGTCTTCTTGCTAATCCACTGGCTGGCAGGTCCATCTCAGCTTCTGCAATAAGGCCACTGCCACTGCAGAATCAAGGCTGGTCCTCCAGGTCTGGATTCATCTCTGATACTGCATGGGAACCAAGGGTTGCTCTAGAAAGCTGAGTTTAAGAGATGCCCTCCACACTGGGTGTCTCCACCTTAACTGATAAGGTTACACAGCAGGTTGGGGTAGTTACTCCCCCGTGCCCCAGTGGGGAACAGGTCACAGCCCCTCATGCTCTCAATGTTTTGGTGATATATCTCCTCCTCTGTGAGCCAAAGCCAGGAACAGAAACATGATTAACAATTTTCTCTCCTGCCTTCCAACTTTCTCTCGTTTATTAAAAAAATCAAGGTGGGGAATCTTTCCTTTTATTTCCACAGTCATATCCTTGAGCAGCCAGCTTCAGAGGGAACTTGCCATCAGAGGCCCAGGGCTCCATCACCTCCACACCAAGGGCCTTTTTTTTCTTACTTATCTTATGAGACAAAGTCTCACTCTGTTGCCCAGGCTAGAGTGTCATGGCATCACAGCCCACAGCAAGCTCAGACTCCTGGGTTCAAGAGATCCTTCTGCCTGAGCCTCCCGGATAGCTGGGATTACAGGTACCCAGTATGTCACCCAGCAAATTTCTTCTCTTTTTTTGTAGAGATAGAGTCTCGCTCTTGCTCAAGCTGGTCTCAAACTCCTGAGCTCAAGAAATCCTTCTGCTGTGGTGTCCCAGGGTGCTAGAATTACAGGTGAGAGCTGGGTTCTTGAGTGGGGAATTAAAGAGTTTAGAAAAATTCTCTCTCAGGACAGTGGGATACTATATTTCGAGCAATTCTATTCTGTACATCAGAAGTGGAATGTTCGCTTGTTTTCCCTCTTTGCATTCCTTTTGTGAATATCCTACTATTTTCCTAGAAATGGATTCCTTCGGCTGATCTATTAAAAAAAAGCAAAAGAGAGAAACATTAAACATAAATTTTCAAAACATTACCCACTGCACGTGCATTATAATCACATTGATATAGTTTACAAAGAATCAGAATACCTGGGGCTGGCTAAACATTGAGTATCTGGAAAAATGTTTTGAACTGTGGGATTCTGATTACCAAAAATGACAAATTTTCGGAGATTAGGGCAGAGGTTATATACCCAAATATTAACTGCATGAGGAAGAGCCGCTACTTGACAATGCTTCTTTTGTAAAATCAGCTTGTTAAGATGATTAAATGAGAAGATCGTAAAACACACATCTTGTAAAAGCTTCATAGTTGTTAATGACCATTGCTGATATTACTACTGCTATTGATGTGGCGTTCAGAGGAAGTCTATTGCTTTGATTTGAAACAATTTCAGATTTGATGATTTAGGGCACTTCTGTTCCAAATGAACCTAGAATCCAGAGAAACATCTTTGGACAAGGAGATAAACAGATGCAGGGAGAAGCCAATAGCCTTGGTATTTTCAGGAATAATTAAGGAAAACATTAATAATGAACAAGTGAACAGCCTGGCTGAAGATGACAAATTGGACAAATGTGACTTAAATCTTCGCAAATTTGCCCTTTTTTTAACTGTTTGAAATTCGTTTGCAGTCCTAGAGTCAATGGTTCTTTTAGGTTATGTGGGCTTAAAGTGAAAAATGAAGTAATATCTGTAAATATGAGAAATTTTCTTAAAAAAAAATCCTCTCAGCTAATTCTGCAGGATAAATAAAATGACTCCTTTGCTATCTTTAACTTACAGCCATTACTGTTGGGTAATGGAATTTTTCAGTGATTTCTATGCCTTCATCCTCACCCTAAATTTCCATGTTTTCTTTAATGATATCTGTTACTTTCATTATCCGAAAAAAATGATGAAAAGAGAAAAAAGCAAAATGACAAAAAAAATTATAGAAGGGATTTTTATACCGCAAGATAATGTGCATATTCATATTATCTCCTTAGACTTAATCTTTAGCAGGCGTGCTTTCTAGTTCACCATTTAAGCTGAATTGCATACATTAAAAAATTTTTTTGAAATAGCTCAAATTTAACCAAAATAGCATGTTAGCCTCTTTGCAGGATGGTTGTTGCTTAAGATAATGTAGAAGCCATGACCTCTGCGTATTTCTGCCTTTCATCAGTGTTTTGGACTTAAAAACAGAGCCTGGTAGGGATGCTACCCTTGGTTTTGAATGAAAACTGAAAGATTTTGTAAGTGTTTTTTGATGTCTGCTTTTTACATGTAATCACTCATATGCATAATATATCCATAAGCAAGTCAAAATAAAAAGATATTTTTAAATCTTGGGCAGGTCATGTCTGCTATCCTCACCTGCCAAGTAAGGAGAGGGTTTCTCTAACGTCTCTCTGAGCTGCAGAATACTCCTTTTCTCTGAACCCAGTAGCTGGATCTAGGGGGAAGTTGAGAAAAGGTCTATTCCCCAAAGTGGCCACAGGGTGGTGCAATGACTCCTCACAAAAATGGTGCTTGGCTTCCCTGAAAGGACCAAAATTGAATTATTCAAGGATTCCAGGAGATACTTGATGAAAAGAAGAGAGAAGCAGTTCCACGTACTTCTGGTTCCCACCAAACCCGGAAATTTCACAATTTCTCTGTACTCAAAAATGTCCACAGGACTCTACCAAAGGCAATTCATGAGACTGTTTCTCTTCTGGTATTGTGTCTGAAAGAGATATTTTAAGGATTGAACTGTATACAGAGCAGCCATAAAGTTCATGTGCACACAAAATTTACGGCCACTTCGTATTTGTAGACTACCTTTCTTTTTTTCCATTTAAAGCAAATAATTCAATACAGACCCCAAGTTCATGTGTGTGCCTCTATAATCTCTGTCTTTAGCCTCAGGCAGCTGTTTCTTAGCCCTGCATGTCCTCTAGTTATACCCTAATTCTTGGCCTTTCCTTCTAAGTTTTACTTTATGACTGTAATTCATTCACTCTTCAACTTATCATAGCTTGGAGCCCACTTTTATTTCTAAAGGTCACCAGTGAACTTTGTGTTGCTGAACCTCAGTCCTTGTCTTCGACCCCATCTTAAAACTCTCTGGTTTACTTCCTTGGCTCCCATCTTCCCTGGCATCTTCCCCTTTCCTCAGTCATTGCTTTCTAGTCTTTATGGGGTCTCCCTGATCTGTGTAGCCATTAGCTATTGGGTTCTATCCTTGACCCAAAGTCTTCATTTCTCTTTTTACACACTTTGCTGGGGGAATCTCATCTCCATCACTGTCTTATCTAACAGTGGGGTGACGGTCAGTGCCAACTCACCCTTCTTATCTCCTGCCTGGGCCATTGTTATTTGTAGTCGCCTTTTTTCTGATTTGCTTCCTTAAAAGTGGTCTCTTTTAAGAATACTTTCTCTTAAAAGCAAAACCCAATAATCCACTTGCCTAAACATTTTTGATGGTTCCTCATCGTTTACAGATCAGAGTGAAAAGTTCATAATATAGTTTATGAAACCCTACAAGCTGCCGGTCACTTCCTGTCTTTTCTCTCACCAGCTATTGTTTCACAACATTACAGTGCAATGATATCAGGCTGATTCTAGTCCCTCTCCACTGTTTATGTCTCTGGCCTTATTTATTTTGCTCCTTTGTCTCAAATTCCCTTTCTTTGTCTTGATAAACCCTTGATCATCTTTTAACACTCTTATTACATAATGTTGCTTTGAGGAAGCTTTCCTTGAATCCCTAGCTGGACTATCTGCCCTCTTTTCTTACCCTCCCTCACAGCACAATGTTCATCTCCATCTCAGAACTTCCCATATTTTGATGAGATTGTATGTTTATATGTCTGTCCCTTCCAATAGGCAAGAGCTCCTTGAAAGGAGGGATCACATCTATTTATTTTCCTCATCCCCAATTCCTAGCAAAGAGCTTAGTGCATAAGAAGCATTCAGTAATTTTCTTTTTCTTTTTTTCCTGGACAGAATTTAATACTTTTGAGGTCCAGAGTCCTTGAGGGTACTCCATGAAGTTGGCTTTAGTTCTAAGAAAACTAAGCTATGGTTTCAGCTGGGGCCAGCTTCCTGGAAAAGGCTTGATTGGTGCCCCAAAGAGTTAGGTTAATAGAGTTTGGACTAACAGAAAAAAGAAAGGGGAATAATCAGAGTTGGATGAGCAAAGGCAAAAGATCTTGTGTGGAGGATAGTGCAGAAACAATGCTAAACAAACTGAAGGTAGTAAAGAGGTATAATTTAGGATATGTAGAATCCAGCTTATCAGAAGCCTCTAATGAGGGACTGGTGAATTTGGGACTTGTTTCCATAGACAGAAGCAAGCACTCATGATTCTTTAACAGAGGAGTGGTACTTTCAGAGTTATACAGCCAGAAGAGTAATCCAGCACAGGTTGCAAAATGAATTGAAGTGGGAAACAAATGGGAGCTTGTGAGGCCGATAGAAGGCAATGACAATTAAACAGATGCCAGGTGGGGAGGCCTGGGACCAGCTGTGTGTAAAAAAGGAGGACGTTAATTCTCGAGCCATTATTAACAGACTTGATTGCTTGTAGTGATAAAGGAGTCATGACATTAAGAGATAAAATAGCAGAAAGTTGGGGATATAATTTTAAAAGGTAGAAATTAGAAAGGGAAGGATGGCTTTGGGCAGCAGGTGGCTTTGGTTTGAAGTCTTTGAATTTGAGAGGATGAAACTCCACAATACTTCCTATTTGGGAGGCATGCCCAAGAGGCACTATTTGCATTTGCTTAGGTAGATGAATAGATGAAATCTCAATGAAAGGATCTGCCAGGCAAATGAAATCATGCAACTGGCTTATAGGGTTGACTGCATCAAGGACGGTGATATAGATTTGAGAATTGTCAGCTGAGAGTTGTGAAAACTTCCAGAGTGTATGAACTTTTGAAGAAAGAGATACAACAGGAAGTGCAGAGGGGCTTCTATGGTTGATGAAGAGCCACTGAAAGCCAATGAAGGTGTAAGGTCAGCTAGGTACAGATTTTTTGCCCTGAGCCTGCCTAGACTAGGACCTGGTTGCTTGCTGTTTTAGTCCTTTTTGTGTTTCTATAACAGAAGACCATATATAAAGAAAATAAATCTATTTGCCACATGGTTCTGGGGGCTCTGAGTTTAAGAGCAGGGCTCCAGCATCTGATCCAGCATCATCCCATGGTGAAAGGCAGAAGGGCAGGTGAGAGTAATGTTGTAGGACCAGAGAATTGAAACCAATAGCTTCTCACCAAAGATTAGAGGGAAGGAATTTTATTTTAGCTGGTGGAACCAAGACAGATTAAAATCCAAAATGGCCAAGTTCTTGGATCAGCTCTGTCCCTGCCCTTTTATTGGACTCACAAGTAGACAAAGGAATTACCATAGTCTTTCTCGAGGTGTCAAATCATGTTCAGGGTGTACAGAAATGGAAGCAAGCAGGAAGCATTAGTTTTAAGGACTTAGGAAGCTAAGATTTACAAATTCTTAAGGGCTGGGTTACCATGGGGAAGCCCTTGCAGAAGTGTCTTTGGGCTTCTCTGAGAAGTCTTTGTTTTTTTTTAGACTTTACTTTTCCCGAGTATCTTCCCTCAGTAAGAGAAGGACAAACTTGTTTTTATAATAACTCATTCTCCAGATAATAAACCTACTCTCAAGATAATGTCATTAATCCATTCATAAGGGCAGAGCCCTTGTGGCTTAATCACCTCTTAATGGTCATACCTCTTAAACCTCCACAATGGCAAATAAATTTTAATAAGAATTTTCATTGGGACAGTCAAACCATAGCATTTGCCTGTCAAGCAGGCCAAACTGGTTTAAATGAATTAGAAAGCAAATTTAAAAAATAACAAAAAATATTTTAACATGTACTGTGTATAAATAGTTAGAGTATACAAATCTTTTTATAGGTGAAGAAGAGAAAAATGAATATTTCAAGGTAAACATGGATAGAGGGCATAAACAGAGAATTTCCAAAACAAATACTAAAGTTCAGGAAACACACAAAAATGTATTCAACTTCTTTGGAAATAAGGAGCAAATTAAATTAATATGATATAATTTTGTTGCTTAGAAAATTGAAAAATATTTAATTAAGAAAATATGCATACTAAATGATGATATGGGAAACAGATACTTGGTGGAAAAGTCAACACACAAATCTTCTGGCTGACAATTTGGCAACATTTATATTTGACTAAGTGATTTGATTTAGTGAGTTCTTGAAAATTATCTTAAAGAAATAACTGATTGGCACTCATATGTAAGTATATGAAGTCTCACATTGCTTGTATACCTATTAGTTATACAAGGTTTAACACAAACTCTTTCTTGTTGATCTTAACAGTTGTTGGTAAAATTACTATCTACAAACAATGAATTGTGTTTAACTTTTATCCTAAGTAGCTTGTATTGCAGTCATCCCAATTGTAAGGTATTTCTTATGCTATGCTCTTACACACTGATTATCTTTATCTGGTATTTTTTTTTTTTTTTTTTTGTAGAGACAGAGTCTCACTTTATCGCCCCTCAGTAGAGTGCCGTGGCATCACACAGCTCACAGCAACCTCCAACTCCTGGGCTTAGGCGATTCTCTTGCCTCAACCTCCCGAGTAGCTGGGACTACAGGCGCCTGCCACAACGCCTGGCTATTTTTCTGTTTTGAAGTTCGGCAGAGGCTGGGTTTGAACCCGCCACCTTCGGCATATGGGGTCGGCGCCCTACTCGCTGAGCCACAGGTGCTGCCCTTTATCTGGTATTTTTATCAATTAACCTATGGAATTTAGCTTTCCTAAGTTATAACTATACTTCCCTCCTTCAAAATTCTTGACCAGTTTAAGGTTTTTGAGTTTCATTTTGGTGCAGTAGACTAGCTGCTCTCTCCTCTCTGTTTCATGAACACATCTTTTACAGTTCCTCAGAGTGTCTTGTTCTTTGATTATACATAAATTCATCATTTTTATACTTCTGTAGATTCAAAGCTTTGAAAGTATCAAACAGGAGTTCAAAAATGCATTACCTTAGTTTAAGTACATAACTGTCAGAAATAAGCTATTTATGACCCATATTAAGTTAAACAAAAGTGACTTCTTTACCCACAGAGGTCATAATAAATCTTTTCCTTTATGTAGTTCCATTATCCATCTGCCTACAGAACTTTCCTTGTACTTTTACTTTTGGAAACTATACCTAGAAAATTTTTCTTTTTCTTTCTTTCTTTCTTTACATGTTACACGTTATAAACTTCTAAATCTAATTTTAAAAAATATTAACTAAATACATACTTAGAGATGTATATAATTCTTGTAGAGTGAATAAATTCATCATTTTAAAATAGATTAGTTAACATCACATGCTAGCTATTTTCACTTTCTGGGCTATCATATAAACCACTCCCTTCCAAACCTTGGACAATAGTTCTGTCTTCTAGATATTGATGAAGAGATAGATAGACAGATGGCAAGTATTTGGAATATGGGGAATTGATTACATCAATTATAAATATGTAATAAAATAAATTATTTTACTTTCTCAACAAACATAGAATGAAGTAAGACACTGCCATTATTCATTATTGCTTGTTTGATTATCCTTTTTTTGTGTGTGTTTTTGAGAAAGAGTCTCACTTTATCACCTTAGAGTGCTGTGGCATCACAGCTCACAGCAACCTCAAGGTCTTAGGTTTAAGCGATTCTCTTGCCTCAGCCTCCCAACTACAGGTGCCCAGCACATCATCTGGCTATTTTTTGGTTGGAGTTGTCATTGTTGTTTGGCAGGCCCAGGCTGGATTTGAACCCACCAGCTTCAATGTATGTGGCTGGTGCCTTAGCCGCTGAGCTACAGGCACTGAGCATATACTTGTTTTTTTTATATTGAAAGGAACCAGGAGAGACAAAGGAGAAGCTCAATTATCAGTCATTAGACATGATTTGAACTAGTGAAGTGTTCAGCTTCAGTTTAAGTTTATATGAAGTCTCACACTGCTTCTGATTTTTACTCAATCGATTTTCTTTCCCTAGGGTAATGGGATATTTTGGATATTGTTAAGTATGTCATAAAGGTACTGAACAATATGGCTTCATATTGTACTAGAAGGAATTCTTTCCTTTTACCTAGTCTTTTACAAATCTTATTTATTTATTTATTTATTTTTTCTTGAGACAGAATCTAACTCTGTTCCCCAGGCCAGAGTGAAATGGTGTCATAGCTCATAGGAACCTCAATCTCATGGGCTTAAGTGATCCTCCCTCCTCAGCCTCCCTGAGTGCTAGGTTTATAGGCATGAACCACCATGACTGTCCTACAAATCTTATTTGAAGCGAGCCACTGTAACATATGGAAATGTGTGGTATTTTCTCTGCAGGAGCAGAGAAAAGATTGACAACTACTGATTGATGTCACAGGGACATTTCACCAAACAATCCTAATTACCTGTGGCCAGGAATTACAAAGGTTGTAGGAAACACCTTAGAGAACTTGTTACCTGCCCATTCTTCCTGCTTCATAGGAATAGAGGTAAAGACTTTCATTCTACAGTTCATCAATTTTCTTCTGTAAAATGACAGGCTGTTTCTGTTGTGTTTGTCAGTGGATAACTCTAGTATTTAACCAGAGATCTAGGGTTGAAAATCTTTGAATTCTGTGTGGCTACAGCCACTTCCTGGGAAGGTCCCAAGAAAAATATACCTATAGAGGTTTAGGTAATGTAGCACACCTTATGAATTTCTATAAAACTCTTGGTCCAAACCTCATTAGAGTCTTTTGTTGAGTTAATTAGATGCCTGTTTGTCTAAGCTCTAACCGAAGTAAACTCTGTCCCCTGCCTCTTCTCTAACCCTGTCTAGGCTTGGCTTCTAAATCATTTCACTCTCAAGACTAGATGAAGCAAGTGTGAGGAGATGCAAATTAGAGAATGTCTGCTTAGGATCTAGCATATATGTGGTTTAGCCTGCAAACCCCAGGGGAATATCCTTAGCCATGTTGGGCAAAATGTCACCTACTGAGGTTGAGGGCTTTAATCTCTTGGTTATATCAAAAGCTTTAGTTCCTGGCATTTTAGATCTGTTAATGTTTTGTTTAAACAAAAAAGGATAGGAGGGGGCCAAGTGCTACATTTTTTGAGAGACAAGATGGAGGTAGTTTGGCACAGTGGTCAAGAGAGTTGGCTGTGGTGTGGTGACAAACTGCCTGAGTTAAAACCCTGTTTCTGTTGCTTTATAAATTAGTTAAGTTACTTAATGACTTAGTGTCTCTGTTTTCTTAACTGTGACATGGGGATAATAAGACACATCTGGTGAGAATTAAATTACTTAATAGAGGCAAAGAACTTTTGGAATGTACTAAATGCTTAATAAATGTTTGTCAGCATCATCCAGAAACACCATGTGATCTTTCTATCTGAATCTCACATAGGAAATAGTCACCGATATCCAACAAAAATGTATTAGTGTATCTATAGTTTACTCAAGTACACGCATACATCCTAACTATACTCACAAGCAACTGATATTAACAAGAGATAGCCAATGTGTTCACTTGTAATGATACAATTGCCTATCAATCTAGTCTGATGGGTATGTTCTCTCCATTCAGAAAAATTATGTGAGATGGGACATAAAATAATCAGGAAGTAGAAACATGTAAAATTTGATTACAAAGAGATTACATGGGGCGCCCAAAGTTGATGATCAAGTGTACCAATCATCTTTAAGAACAAATATACAGGTTGGTAGGTCATAGGGCTATCTTTACTAAATTGTAATGAAGCCATAAGGAAAACATTGCTTTGGGTGCTTTGTTTTTTCCTGGACTCTAAGCCAGGGGTCCTCAAACTTTTTAAACAGGGGGCCGGTTCACTGTCCCTCAGACCATTGGTGGGCCGGACTATAGTTTAAAAAAAAAACCATGAACAAATTCCTATGCACACTGCACATACCTTATTTTGAAGTAAAAAAACAAAATGCAGCCTCTAAGCTGCAATTGGGAGGACTTGCTGTTCTCTCGTGCCTCCCTAATCACCTGAAAGTCCTGCTCCCCATTTGGGGAGGGACATACTAAAAAAAAAAACAAAAAACCTAAGCCCTATTTAAAATGGTCCACAAGATGGCACTGCGGGCCAATGAGAATATTCACCTGCGCATCTCCCATGAAATATGTTTATCTTTTTTCTTCTTTGTCTTTTGCTAATATACTGCAACTGGAGCCCTTGCGTTATTTGTCTGTTAAAAACACTGGCATTTAGAAATAATAGTCCTAAGTTTTATGATTCCTACTTACTCTTTATATAATACTCAGCAGACTCTGGAAAACCTTCATTTAAATACTGATTTTAATGCGGGAAGTTGCATCTTATTCCTGATGTGATAAAAGCCCTCGGAAGGCTGTGTGTGGTCACTGCTAGAATCATCCTTCGGGGGCTGGGAGATTGGAAAATACAGGAGGGAAATAAAGGGAAGGAAGAGAAAAGAGCTTTAAGTTTGATCAGAAAAGTGAAGAGCACGGGCTTCTGTCGTGATTGGCCTGGCAAGAAATTCACATGGGTGTAATGTTGCTCCCAAGTAAAGAAATCTCATTATCCTGGGGTACATATTATCAGAGGCTTTCACTTAGAAACATGAATAATTAGTTAATTATGATGATGCAGAGAGAGCAACAAATGTATTAAATTAGGCATCAAGGAGTTAAAATGTAATACATTCTTTGGTCAAAGGAAATATAATACAATTTTACATTTGTATGGCACTTAACTGGTTTACAAGGTGTTTTATACTTCCATCTTCTGGTTTGATTCTCAAAACCACCCCACGGGTGGGCAGTGTCACCTGGCCCATTTTAAACATCAAGCTGCTGAGATTCAGAGAGGTTTAGAGACCTGCTCAAGGACACACATCCATGGACTAAGTGAGCACAATAATCTAGGTCTTCAACTTCCTTATTCACACAATGGGGTTAATGATGCCTACTGCTGCAGCGTGGTGTTAAACATTACCATGTAGGAAAAGTCTAGACAGAAAGTCAGTAAACGTTAGCTAGCTTTATTGTTTATGAAAAGAAGGTTACAGTGTCGGTTGCCAATGATGTATGATAAGGATCTTCAGTGGCAACAATAGAAGCCACTTATCTTGCTAACTTAACTTGCTAACAATCTGCTAAATTACCTCCCATATTTCTTCCACCTTCTCATTGGCCATGGGTAATAAAAAAGGAATTTATCCAAGACACAGAACAGCTGCAGAATGAGAGGAAAAATGGAAGAAGTTGAATTTGGGAAATACGGGAAGTGGGAGGGAGTTTGGCTGCCCCCTCAGGGCACATGGATGGGCCACACTGAGGAGGGACAAGAGTCCTTGGCCAACAGGCCCAGCCTGGACTGAAAGGGACCGTTTGGGGCCTAAAAAAAATAGCAGCTGCTTCTGACCGTACCTAATACCTGCAATCAGAGAAGTGCCTGGGACTTTTCCCCAGGCATCTGAAAGGGAAATTGGAATGCTATTTCAGAAGAACAGGAAATAAGTGGGAAAAACGTCAAATGCCACTGCACAAGCTAGTTCTAGAATGAAGGAAACCTTGACGTTATTTTATGTAGTGCTAATGATAATGACAATATTTATTGAGTACTCATGTGCCAGGCACTGTTACATTTATTAGTTCATTTAGTCCTCCTGATAATCCTGTGAAGCGAACAGTATTATTAAACTCACTTTACAACTAAGGCACGTGTAAGTAGACCCCAGGTGCAAACCCATCTGGAGCTCAGAAAACAACGGAGTTTAGAGAATTGTTGTAAACATTGAAAGAGTCAATCTTAAATGGAAACAAAATTACTGGTCTTTAGCCATTTTTGGCTTCAAAAACAGTGGCTGCTTATGACTGTACCTAATACCTCTACTCAGAGAAGTACCTGGAACACTTGCCCCTCCTTGCCCTCCTGGTGATGAGTGGGTGGTGTGAGCATTGCACTCTGTCACCAGCCCTGTCCTGGCAGCAGTGATGTCTACACTTGGGGCCATGGTAAATGGTACAGTTGTGCCTAAGGGTGTTAGCTTTTATACATGTGGGCAACTCGTTTTGTAAATATCGATACCCACTGGTAACCACCATCAGTAAGCTGAGAGCCTTGATGGGGGAAAAATAAATCTTGTTATGAGGTTGAAAATACAGGGGCCAAAATTTAGAATAAGTGTTAAGTATAAAGATCAGTGTTGAAAGAGGGGAAGTATCACAATGACTTTTCTGCTTGCCATTTAAGGAGTTTGAGATCTTTCAAAGGTTCCCAACAGTGGGCAGTCTTGTTTGCCGTCTTCAGTGGTTCACTCAGGAGTCAGCGGCTTCACTCAGGAGTGAAGGGTCCAGCTGAGATGACAGGCACCTGCGGGTTGTAGGGGAACATCAGGACAGGGAAGGGTCCATCCCAGAGTGGCCAGACCTGCACCTGGGAATTATGTTGAAGGTTTCACATGAGAACCTGGTGCCTGGAGGAAGAAGAGGTAGAATGTCTATTGCACTTGGTCTAGAAACTGCAGATTTAGCCATGGCTTATTGGAATATATAAAGATAGCGGCATATTGACCTAGAACTAGGGATTCAGGATCTATCAGAGAATCTGATTGGAGAAAGGGTGACCTGTACCGAATGTCAAGATGAAGCCTGTTTGGCACAGTCCTGGTTCTAGATAAGGCAACAGGTGCAACCAGAAGGCAAGGCTGGGGTGTTTCTTGAGCCAATTTCCAAACACTTGGTTTTAAATATTGATTTGCTCATCCTAATTTTCCAGAAGACTGAGGTCTCCAAGAGAAATGGAAATGGTAAGTGAAGCCCAAAGAATTGGAGATGCCTCGTGTAAAAGTGGAAGTCAGTGCTCACCTGTTACTGCTTCGACAGGGTGTCAGCCAAAGTGAGCAACCATCTCATCCAGCAACGTGTTGACTTCTGAGGTACTTTCTGTTTTATTTGGAAAGTTTTCTCTTTCTAGCTTTGGTTTTTATTAGACATTGTTTTTAATGTGGGAATTTGGTGGGGTCTTTAATTTGACAGTTATTGATTAGGTTTTCAACGCCTGGCCAGGAATTCCCTGATCCTAGACTACCGGATTGATTTGAGACTCAAGTTTAGCATTTTGTGACAGAAGTGTGGCCATTTGTGGTGGTAAGAAAAACTCCATCTCCCAGGGAACTAGGAGACCCCAAATTATCTTAGCAATCATCTGGCAAAGGATGTCTCCCCCAAGTCATGGAGCTGGACATTCTGGCATTACCAGAAATGTATGAGTAAAAGGGTGAGCCAGGGGTCTTAAGAAGGAATTGAGGATAGAATGAACCACCCCAATATCCAAAAGAAATTTATAAATTTTAAAATACACAGTCTGTCCTTAATCAGTAACAAGAACTTGTTCCTTGCCAGAGAACTTGCTTCTAAACCGGTTGCTAGAGAACTTCCATCAGAGCCCATTCGAAAGGAATTTTATTTCTGGAAATTGTTTTGAAGAGTGAAACACCTGTATCTCTCTAGACAGCTGTAGTTGCTTAGAAATACTGTTAAAATGTAATGTTTTTAACCCCTACGTCATGCTGCACGATCAAGAAGTTTCCTATTTATACCATGTCTTCTTAGCCTCTGATGAGATATTTACTTTGCTGTACTTGGCTCTCAGCTTACATTAATGGATATCCTGAATAAGGTTTATGAAGTGACAACTGTAGTTGCTTAGAAATACTGTTAAAATGTGATCCAGCATGAGACCCAGAATCTCCTATGGAGACCCATTCAAGACATGGGCCTGTGTGCTTGACCTTCCAAATTAGCGTGTTTTTTCATGTGACGATATGATTGCTATAAACTGATCTAAGCTCCCTTTGCTTCAACTACTAAGACATTTAGAGTTATGTTTATTAATTAAAAGTTTACAACTACTTAGGTTTGTACAATGTGGATTTCTTTGTTCTAAATTTACTACGAATTTGGGTTTTTTCTTCTCAATTTTTATTGACTTTTTTTCTTCTCTATTTTTCATTGACTTTTTTATTTTTTTATTTTTTTGAGACAGAGTCTCAAGCTATCACCCAGGGTAAAGTGCTGTTGCATCAAAACTAGCAGCAACCTCCAACTCCTGGGCTCAAGCGATTATCTCGCCTCAGCCTCCCAAGTAGCTGGGGCTACAGGTGCCCGCCACAACACCTGGCTATTTTTTTTTTTTTTTTTTTAGTTGTAGTTGTCATTGCTGTTTGGCAGGCCTGGGCTGGATTTGAACCCTTCAGCTCAGGTGTATGTGGCTGGCGCCTTAGCCACTTGAGCTACAGGTACTGAGCCAATTCATCCTTCTCATTATGGGTGTCGGTAGTATTCCAGTAGATTTGAACTACAGGAACTTGAAGTATAAAAAAAAGTATTTTGAATTA